>JASCZW010013384.1:0-17828 GCA_034211315.2 Aedes japonicus
CGAACACTAGTTCCCTAGCCGAGTTTAGCGTTCGAAACATAAATCAAAACATCGTTCCGAACACTAAATTCCGACCCCCGAAGTTGGCGTTCAACACGTGTTTCGCAACATAAAATCGAACACTTAGTTCCCTAGCCGAGTTTAGCGTTCGAAACATAAATCAAAACATCGTTCCGAACACTAAATTCCGACCCCCGAAGTTAGCGTTCAACACGTGTTTCCGCAACATAAAATCGAACACTTAGTTCCCTAGCCGAGTTTAGCGTTCGAAACATAAATCAAAACATCGTTCCGAACACTAAATTCCGACCCCGAAGTTAGCGTTCAACACGTGTTTCGCAACATAAAATCGAACACTTGGTTCCTAGCCGAGTTTAGCGTTCGAAACATAAATCAAAACATCGTTCCGAACACTAAATTCCGACCCCCGAAGTTAGCGTTCAACACGTGTTTCGCAACATAAAATCGAACACTTAGTTCCCTAGCCGAGTTTAGCGTTCGAAACATAAATCAAAACATCGTTCCGAACACTAAATTCCGACCCCGAAGCTAGCGTTCGAAACATGTTTCAACACATAAAACCGAACACTAAGTTCCCTACCGAAGTTAGCGTTCGAAATATGATTCAAACATAATTCCGAACACGAAATTCCCCACCCGAATTGAAACAAAAGAACACCCGAGAACAAAGGAAAAATCCCCATTACAAAGCCAACATCATGCTACAATCATAACACCGATCATGATTGATCATGATTTCCGTCTAATTCGCGGATGTTTTGATGCTATAAAACCCGCCAAAATGCAACTCAAAACATCTTTCCGATCACCACAAAGAACAAAAGGTTCGACCGAAACAATACAACAATGAACACGCGTTCAACACGTGTTTCGCAACATAAAATCGAACACTAGTTCCTAGCCGAGTTTAGCGTTCGAAACATAAATCAAAACATCGTTCCGAACACTAAATTCCGACCCCCGAAGTTAGCGTTCAACACGTGTTTCGCAACATAAAATCGAACACTTAGTTCCCTAGCCGAGTTTAGCGTTCGAAACATAAATCAAAACATCGTTCCGAACACCAAATTCCGACCCCCGAAGTTAGCGTTCAACACGTGTTTCGCAACATAAAATCGAACACTTAGTTCCCTAGCCGAGTTTAGCGTTCGAAAGCATAAATCAAAACATCGTTCCGAACACTAAATTCCGACCCCCGAAGTTGGCGTTCAACACGTGTTCGCAACATAAAATCGAACACTTGGTTCCCTAGCCGAGTTTAGCGTTCGAAACATAAATCAAAACATCGTTCCGAACACTAAATTCCGACCCCCGAAGTTAGCGTTCAACACGTGTTTCGCAACGTAAAATCGAACACTTAGTTCCCTGGCCGAGTTTGGCGTTCGAAACATAAGTCAAAACATCGTTCCGAACACTAAATTCCGACCCCCGAAGTTAGCGTTCAGCACGTGTTTCGCAACATAAAATCGAACACTTGGTTCCTAGCCGAGTTTAGCGTTCGAAACATACATCAAAACATCGTTCCGAACACCTAAATTCCGACCCCCGAAGTTAGCGTTCAACACGTGTTTCGCAACATAAAATCGAACACTTAGTTCCCTAGCCGAGTTTAGCGTTCGAAACATAAATCAAAACATCGTTCCGAACACTAAATTCCGACCCCGAAGCTAGCGTTCAACACGTGTTTCGCAACATAAAATCGAACACTTGGTTCCCTAGCCGAGTTTAGCGTTCGAAACATAAATCAAAACATCGTTCCGAACACTAAATTCCGACCCCCGAAGCTAGCGTTCGAAACATGTTTCCAGCACATAAAACCGAACACTAAGTTCCCTACCCGAGTTAGCGTTCGAATATGATTCAAAACATAATTCCGAACACGAAATTCCCACCCGAATTGAAACAAAAGAACACCCGAGAACAAAGGAAAAATCCCCATTACAAAGCCAACATCATGCTACAATCATAACACCGATCATGATTGATCATGATTTCCGTCTAATTCGCGGATGTTTTGATGCTATAAAACCCGCCAAAATGCAACTCAAAACATCTTTCCGATCACCACAAAGAACAAAGGTTCGACCGAAACAATACAACAATGAACACGCGTTCAACACGTGTTTCGCAACATAAAATCGAACACTAGTTCCCTAGCCGAGTTTAGCGTTCGAAACATAAATCAAAACATCGTTCCGAACACTAAATTCCTGACCCCCGAAGTTGGCGTTCAACACGTGTTTCGCAACATAAAATCGAACACTTGGTTCCCTAGCCGAGTTTAGCGTTCGAAACATAAATCAAAACATCGTTCCGAACACTAAATTCCGACCCCGAAGTTAGCGTTCAACACGTGTTTCGCAACATAAAATCGAACACTTGGTTCCCTAGCCGAGTTTAGCGTTCGAAACATAAATCAAAACATCGTTCCGAACACTAAATTCCGACCCCGAAGTTAGCGTTCAACACGTGTTTCGCAACATAAAATCGAACACTTGGTTCCCTAGCCGAGTTTAGCGTTCTGAAACATAAATCAAAACATCGTTCCGAACACTAAATTCCGACCCCGAAGTTGAGCGTTCAACACGTGTTTCGCAACATAAAATCGAACACTTAGTTCCCTAGCCGAGTTTAGCGTTCGAAACATAAATCAAAACATCGTTCCGAACACTAAATTCCGACCCCCGAAGTTAGCGTTCAACACGTGTTTCGCAACATAAAATCGAACACTTAGTTCCCCAGCCGAGTTTAGCGTTCGAAACATAAATCAAAACATCGTTCCGAACACTAAATTCCGACCCCCGAAGTTGGCGTTCAACACGTGTTTCGCAACATAAAATCGAACACTTGGTTCCCTAGCCGAGTTTGACGCGTTCGAAACATAAATCAAAACATCGTTCCGAACACTAAATTCCGACCCCCGAAGTTAGCGTTCAACACGTGTTTCGCAACATAAAATCGAACACTTGGTTCCCTAGCCGAGTTTAGCGTTCGAAACATAAATCAAAACATCGTTCCGAACACTAAATTCCGACCCCGAAGCTAGCGTTCGAAACATGTTTCAACACATAAAACCGAACACTAAGTTCCCTACCCGAAGTTAGCGTTCGAAACATGATTCAAAACATAATTCCGAACACGAAATTCCCCACCCGAATTGAAACAAAAGAACACCCGAGAACAAAGGAAAAATCCCCATTACAAAGCCAACATCATGCTACAATCATAACACCGATCATGATTGATCATGATTTCCGTCTAATTCGCGGATGTTTTGATGCTATAAAACCCGCCAAAATGCAACTCAAAACATCTCTCCGATCACCACAAAGAACAAAAGGTTCGACCGAAACAATACAACAATGAACACGCGTTCAACACGTGTTTCGCAACATAAAATCGAACACTGGTTCCCTAGCCGAGTTTAGCGTTCGAAACATAAATCAAAACATCGTTCCGAACACTAAATTCCGACCCCGGAAGTTAGCGTTCAACACGTGTTCCGCAACATAAAATCGAACACTTGGTTCCCTAGCCGAGTTTAGCGTTCGAAACATAAATCAAAACATCGTTCCGAACACTAAATTCCGACCCCGAAGTTAGCGTTCAACACGTGTTTCGCAACATAAAATCGAACACTTAGTTCCCTAGCCGAGTTTAGCGTTCGAAACATAAATCAAAACATCGTTCCGAACACTAAATTCCGACCCCGAGAGTTGAGCGTTCAACACGTGTTTCGCAACATAAAATCGAACACTAGTTCCCTAGCCGAGTTTAGCGTTCGAAACATAAATCAAAACATCGTTCCGAACACTAAATTCCGACCCCTGAAGTTAGCGTTCAACACGTGTTTCGCAACATAAAATCGAACACTTAGTTCCCTAGCCGAGTTTAGCGTTCGAAACATAAATCAAAACATCGTTCCGAACACTACATTCCGACCCCCGAAGTTAGCGTTCAACACGTGTTTCGCAACATAAAATCGAACACTTGGTTCCCTAGCCGAGTTTAGCGTTCGAAACATAAATCAAAACATCGTTCCGAACACTAAATTCCGACCCCCGAAGTTGGCGTTCAACACGTGTTTCGCAACATAAAATCGAACACTTGGTTCCCTAGCCGAGTTTAGCGTTCGAAACATAAATCAAAACATCGTTCCGAACACTAAATTCCGACCCCGAAGCTAGCGTTCAACACGTGTTTCGCAACATAAAATCGAACACTTAGTTCCCTAGCCGAGTTTAGCGTTCGAAACATAAATCAAAACATCGTTCCGAACACTAAATTCCGACCCCGAAGCTAGCGTTCGAAACATGTTTCAACACATAAAACCGAACACTAAGTTCCCCTACCCGAAGTTAGCGTTCGAAACATGATTCAAAACATAATTCCGAACACGAAATTCCCCACCCGAATTGAAACAAAAGAACACCCGAGAACAAAGGAAAAATCCCCATTACAAAGCCAACATCATGCTACAATCATAACACCGATCATGATTGATCATGATTTCCGTCTAATTCGCGGATGTTTTGATGCTATAAAACCCGCCAAAATGCAACTCAAAACATCTTTCCGATCACCACAAAGAACAAAAGGTTCGACCGAAACAATACAACAATGAACACGCGTTCAACACGTGTTTCGCAACATAAAATCGAACACTAGTTCCCTAGCCGAGTTTAGCGTTCGAAACATAAATCAAAACATCGTTCGAACACTAAATTCCGACCCCGAAGTTAGCGTTCAACACGTGTTTCGCAACATAAAATCGAACACTTGGTTCCCTAGCCGAGTTTAGCGTTCCGAAACATAAATCAAAACATCGTTCCGAACACTAAATTCCGACCCCGAAGTTAGCGTTCAACACGTGTTTCGCAACATAAAATCGAACACTTAGTTCCCTAGCCGAGTTTAGCGTTCGAAACATAAATCAAAACATCGTTCCGAACACTAAATTCCGACCCCCGAAGTTAGCGTTCAACACGTGTTTCGCAACATAAAATCGAACACTTAGTTCCCTAGCCGAGTTTAGCGTTCGAAACATAAATCAAAACATCGTTCCGAACACTAAATTCCGACCCCGAAGTTAGCGTTCAACACGTGTTTCGCAACATAAAATCGAACACTTGAGTTCCCTAGCCGAGTTTAGCGTTCGAAACATAAATCAAAACATCGTTCCGAACACTAAATTCCGACCCCCGAAGCTAGCGTCCGAAACATGTTTCACCACATAAAACGAACACTAAGTTCCCTACCCGAAGAGGTTCGAACATGATTCAAAACATAATTCTGAACACGAAATTCCACCGAATTGAACAAAAGAACACCCGAGAACAAAGGAAAAATCCCCATTACAAAGCCAACATCATGCTACAATCATAACACCGATCATGATTGATCATGATTTCGTCTAATTCGCGGATGTTTTGATGCTAAAACCCGCCAAAATGCAACTCAAAACATCTTTCCGATCACCACAAAGAACAAAAGGTTCGACCGAAACAATACAACAATGAACACGCGTTCAACACGTGTTTCGCAACATAAAATCGAACACTAGTTCCCTAGCCGAGTTTAGCGTTCGAAACATAAATCAAAACATCGTTCCGAACACTAAATTCCGACCCCCGAAGTTAGCGTTCAACACGTGTTTCGCAACATAAAATCGAACACTTAGTTCCCTAGCCGAGTTTAGCGTTCGAAACATAAATCAAAACATCGTTCCGAACACTAAATTCCGACCCCGAAGTTAGCGTTCAACACGTGTTTCGCAACATAAAATCGAACACTTAGTTCCCTAGCCGAGTTTAGCGTTCGAAACATAAATCAAAACATCGTTCCGAACACTAAATTCCGACCCCCGAAGTTAGCGTTCAACACGTGTTTCGCAACATAAAATCGAACACTTAGTTCCCTAGCCGAGTTTAGCGTTCGAAACATAAATCAAAACATCGTTCCGAACACTAAATTCCGACCCCGAAGTTAGCGTTCAACACGTGTTTCGCAACATAAAATCGAACACTTGGTTCCCTAGCCGAGTTTAGCGTTCGAAACATAAATCAAAACATCGTTCCGAACACTAAATTCCGACCCCCGAAGCTAGCGTTCGAAACATGTTTCAACACATAAAACCGAACACTAAGTTCCTACCCGAAGTTAGCGTTCGAAACATGATTCAAAACATAATTCCGAACACGAAATTCCCCACCCGAATTGAAACAAAAGAACACCTGAGAACAAAGGAAAAATCCCCATTACAAAGCCAACATCATGCTACAATCATAACACCGATCATGATTGATCATGATTTCCGTCTAATTCGCGGATGTTTTGATGCTATAAAACCCGCCAAAATGCAACTCAAAACATCTTTCCGATCACCACAAAGAACAAAGGTTCGACCGAAACAATACAACAATGAACACGCGTTCAACACGTGTTTCGCAACATGAAAATCGAACACTGGTTCCCTAGCCGAGTTTAGCGTTCGGAAACATAAATCAAAACATCGTTCCGAACACTAAATTCCGACCCCGAAGTTGGCGTTCAGCACGTGTTTCGCAACATAAATCGAACACTTGGTTCCTAGCCGAGTTTAGCGTTCGAAACATAAATCAAAACATCGTTCCGAACACTAAATTCCGACCCCGAAGCGTTCAACACGTGTCGCAACATAAAATCGAACACTTAGTTCCTAGCTGATTTAGCGTTCGAAACATAAATCAAAACATCGTTCCGAACACTAAATTCCGACCCCGAAGTTGGCAACACGTGTTCGCAACGCAGAACGAACACTAGTTCCCTAGCGAGTTTAGCGTTCGAAACATAAATCAAAACATCGTTCCGAACACTAAATTCCGACCCCGAAGTTGGCGTTCAACACGTGTTTCGCAACATAAAATCGAACACTTAGTTCCCTAGCCGAGTTTAGCGTTCGAAACATAAATCAAAACATCGTTCCGAACACTAAATTCCGACCCCCGAAGTTAGCGTTCAACACGTGTTTCGCAACATAAAATCGAACACTTAGTTCCCTAGCCGAGTTTAGCGTTCGAAACATAAATCAAAACATCGTTCCGAACACTAAATTCCGACCCCCGAAGTTAGCGTTCAACACGTGTTTCGCAACATAAAATCGAACACTTAGTTCCCTAGCCGAGTTTAGCGATCGAGACATCCAATCGAGCATCGATCGAACACTAAATTCCGACTCCCGAAGCAGCGTTCAACACGTGTTTCGCAACATAAAATCGACACTTAGTTCCCTACCGAGTTCAGCGTCTCAAACATAAATCCAATCATCATTCGAACACTAGCATTCCGACTCCGAAGCTAGCGTTCGAAACATGTTTCAGCACATAAACCGAGCACTAAGTTCCCTACCCGAAGTTAGCGTTCGAAACATGTTTCAAAACATAATTCCGAACACGAAATTCCCCACCCGAATTGAAACAAAAGAACACCCGAGAACAAAGGAAAACAATCTCAAAATAATCCTATAAGAATTTCCAATCATTTAATTGATTGAGTGATAATCTCGGTCTCGTCGTGTTCGGTCGCAAGTTTTAGTGCTCCATACGCGTTTCGGATTTTCGCGCCCCCCCAGTGTTTTTTCTAGTGAATTTATTCCCTCAAAGTGTTTTGCGGCCTCGTCCGCCCGATTTCCGACAAGTGTTAGTTCGAATAAGTGCAGGAAATCGAGGGAAAGTGCAATTAAAGTGCAATTAAAGTGCGTTGGCAATACAATAGGCAGACGCTATTCGTCGCCATTGTGAAGAACACCGATCGTGTGCAAGCGAATCGGCTAGTGAGCAAGTTCTTTTGTGCGAGAAAAGCTTACGGGGAGCTTTCGGCAACGCCACCTGGCGGCCTAAGCTCCAGCAGCGCCGCCTACCGGTGAGTAGTAAAACCTCACAGCGCCATCTGGTTTCCGGGTGGTGAAACTAAGGAGCGCCATCTGGGTTTCGGGTGGTGAACCTAAGGAGCGCCATCTGGGTTTCGGGTGGTGAACCTAAGGAGCGCCATCTGGGTTTCGGGTGGTGAACCTAAGGAGCGCCATCTGGGTTTCGGGTGGTGAACCTGAGGAGCGCCATCTGGGCTTCGAGAGGTGAACCGCACAGAGCGCCATCTGGATTTCGAGCGGCGTACTACGAGAAGCGCCACCTGGTGTTCGAGTGGCGAACGACTCGGAACGCCATCTACCGACGACCTTTCGTCACTAAGCGGTGCATCAGCTAGCGGATAGGTGAGTGAAAGCAACTTGTTTTACCCCCCCCTTTTTTTCCCCTTTTGGGATTGGTATATCGGGCGTTTCTGTGAGTGGCACACAGAAATAAGCCACCACCGTGCATCGGTAGTCCCCTGACATGGCTTCAGGGGACTTCCCCCCCCTCCCCCCTCCGGGCTCCGGGGGCCCCAGCACGTCCAGTAACGGGACACGTAATGCGGCAACGTTCCCCAGCTGGGGCGATCCAGAAGGGAACTATGGTCAGCTGAATTTCCTCCGGCTTGAAGCAGTCAACGGGGAGCTACCTAAGAACCCCTTTTTAATCCGGAAATCCGTTGAGAGCTTCCTGGGTACCAAAATCAACGAGGCGTACCCCGAAAGGCGAGGCATGACCTACGTTATTAAGATGAGGAGCCAAAAGCATATCGACTCCCTGCTTAGGTTCAGCCAGCTTGCCGACGGCTTTCCAGTGAAGATCATCGAGCACCCTACTCTGAACTCGAGCAAATGCGTCATCTCATGCTCGGAAACCACCGCCTTTTCGGATCAAGAACTGTTAGACGCATTTAGGGACCAAGGGATTAGCGATATCCGAAGAATCACCAGATTCGGTGGCGAAGGCAGTGCCAGGATCCCCACCCCCACCTTGATCTTGACTATTAAAGGGACCGTCACCCCCAGCAACGTGGACTTCGGCTGGATCAGGTGCAAGACGAGGCCCTACTACCCCTCCCCAATGCTGTGCTTCGGTTGTTATATGTACGGCCACACACGGACCCGCTGCCAAAAGCAAACCCCGACTTGCGGTAACTGCTCCGGCGATCACATGTCGTCACCTGCAATGCCTTGCCCAGCACCAACATTTTGCAAGCATTGTAATGTCAGTGACCATGCGATATCCAGCAGGAAATGTCCGGTGTACACAAAGGAAACCGAAATCCAACGGATACGAGTTGACTCGAACCTATCCTATCCAGCAGCCCGAAGGATGTACGAACAGCAGCACCAGCAGCACTCAATGGCTACCGTAGTCAGCGCCGACAATGACCGTCGTTTTAACGAACTAAACAACAAACTCGACGCGGTCCTCGGAGAGCTGAAGAAGCGAGACGACATCATTGTTTCCCTGCGGACAGCCATGGAGGAAAAGGACCAAGAACTGGAATCCTGCCGTAAAGAGCTAGCCGAGCTCAGAAAGAAACTGACCCCAGCGACCATCTCCACCGCCCCCCGCGCCGAACCACCCGCCACAACCGCACCAAAACAGGCCGAAAAGATACCAACACGCGTCGTTAGCAAGGATAGAGGCGAGAGCCGTCTTGAGCTGACACGCCAACACGGCACCATCGAGGACCTGGTCGCTCAGGTCAACCAACTGAAGCACAAGGAAGCAGTACAGGCTAAGGTTATTGACGCCCTTCGGCAGTCGCAATCCGACACACCAGCACAAGCAGCCAAGTCCCCCAAGCTGAAAGGAAAAACCACGGTAATTAAACAACATTCAAAGGACAGCAATGAGAGATCGCCAAAAAGGAACAAGGCTTCCACAACCCCCCAATCCTCCGACAGTGACACCCCTCCCAACGCACCAAGCAAGACGCTCCCAACGGCAACCCAACCGCCGCTACACCGGACCAGCGACCCCTACCCGGACGATGTTATCATCGACACCTCGTCCGACGACGATAGGGCGGAAAGGATCACCGATTCGCCCACCCTGATGGAGCTATGAGGCTGCAACCTTATCGCCCCTACCAACTCAGTCCTACTACCCACCCTCACCAATGGCTTCCAACGGCAATCTAGAGTACCCCCACTCACAAAAAGCAGCTCCAACCGACGAGCAGAGCCATTATGACAACCTCGCCTCGCCCGAATCTACAACTCCAACTGCAATGGATAAGGCCTCGGGCAGCCGGGGCCCCCCTGGTGCGGACGCTACAGGCCCACCGGTACCAGGGACCACCCCCCGGCACTCGTTGGCAAACTCCAGAGGCAGGATAATCTCTGACAATGGATCCCCAGTGGAGCAGCGGAGCAGGAGAGGCCCCACCGGTGCGGACGCCCTTTACACACCGGAACCGGTGGACAACCCTCGACCCTCCAATGCAGCTGGAAGAGGGACGGACAAACGGCCCCCCCCGTATTCCCCTACTACCGGTACACCAGGAATTGAAACCAGTGAGACGGACAAGCAGGTTTCCCTGTATCCCTCACCGGACGGACCTACATCTTCGACTTACCCAGCGGAGCAGAGAAGGCGGAGAGGCCCCACCGGTTCGAACGCCCTTTACACCTCGAATCCAGTGGTACCCCCTCACCCCTTCGACGCAACTGGAAGAGGGACGGACAAGCGGGCCCCCCCGTATACCCCTGATATACCGAACGAAAACGTAGACGTCGATCCGCCACCACCAAGGAGATCAGCGCGACTACAAGCAAGAAGGGCGATCCCCCCGAAGGCCCGAAGTGACGCCGCGGCATACGATGCCTGGAGAACCAGCCTCGGAGACCCCACGACGACCAAGCCTGGCCCTTCATGGTCACACAACGGGTGCAGAACCGCCACAACATCCCCCTTGGCAGCAGGCAAAAACATAACCCAATCCCCCCAAAAACAAATCCCCACCCCAGCTAATCCCCCCCACAACATTCCCCCTGCTGCCATACCCTCTATCCCTCACCCGGCATCCCTCTCACCCAACCGCGACCAAAAGTTAGCCATCCAGTGGAATATCAACGGCTTTCACAACAACGTAGCAGACCTGGAACTCCTCGTCCGGACCGCCTCACCGACCGTTTTAGCGATCCAGGAGATCCACAGAGCTGACATCGGCCAACTCAACAGATCCCTGGGTGGCCAATATCGCTGGACCTTAAAAAGTAAGCAGAATCACTACCAGTCCACGGCCATCGGCATTCGTCTCCCAGTAGACTTCAGCGTTGTCAACCTCGACACTGACCTACCAATCGTTGCCGTGAAGATTACCTACCCGATCGTGGCCACGATCGTGTCAGCGTACCTGCCGAATGAAAAGCTAGGCAACCTCAGGAACCACCTTAGCCAGCTACTCAACAACATAACGGGACCCATCCTGCTGCTTGGGGATTTCAACGGCCACCACCAGAGATGGGGAGACAAACTCACCAATCGGCGCGGCATAGAAATATGGGAAGCTACCGAACAGGCCGACCTCACCCTGCTGAATGATGGTTCGCCCACTTTTAGCAGCGGTCAACGGTCATCCACCCTCGACCTGTCTTTCTGTAGCCCCGGACTCCTCCCGAACCTCTCATGGGAAGTCCAAGAAGACCCGATGGGCAGCGATCACCACCCGATCCTCATCTCAAGCAGTCACTGCGTCACCACCCGTAGGCCCCGCTGGCTATACAAGCTAGGGGACTGGCCCAGCTACCAAGCCACCGTCGACAGTTCCTGCAAAGATAACCCCAAAAACATCGATGAGCTATTTGCCTGCATCAGCGCCGCCGCCTCAGCTAGCATCCCCAGATCTAGCCCCAACGTCGGCAAAAGAGCCCTCCACTGGTGGTCAGACGAGACCAAGACGGCGGTCAAAGCCAGGAGAAAAGCCCTCCGCGCCCTTAAACGACTCCCAGACGGACACCCCGGTAGAGCGGAAGCCTCAAAGCTATACCGCGACAAGCGCAACTCCTGCCGTGACACCATCAGAGCAGCTAAGAAGGCGAGCTGGGAGGAGTTCCTCGACGGCATCAGCCCCAGGGAAACGGCCACAGAGCTATGGAGACGCGTCAACGCACTCAGCGGTAAACGAACTCGACACGGAATCGGCCTAAAAATCAACGGAATTACCACCACGGACCCGCTAACAGTAGCCAACGCCCTTGGGGGCTACTTCTACCAACTATCGTCAATCGATGCTTATCCGGACGATTTCCGGCGCAAAGTCACCTCCGCTGGCGGCCGAGTGAAGGATGTACTAATACCCGACACCGGCATCGAACTACCAATCAATAGACCGTTCCAAATGGAGGAGCTAAACCTCGCCCTCTCCCGGGCGAAGGGTAACTCAGCTGGCCCCGATGACATCGGCTACCCGCTCCTAGTGAACTTACCGCTAAGTGGCAAAACCACCCTGCTCCATCTCCTCAACAAGGAATGGGCAGATAACAGCCTCCCCAACTCCTGGTCCCACAGCCTGGTCGTTCCAGTAAAAAAGATAGGCAAAACGGGCACCGCACCTGAGGACTACAGGCCTATCTCCCTAACGTGCTGCGGTTCGAAAGTGCTAGAACGAATGGTCAATCGGCGGCTCCATTCATTCCTGAAAACGAACGGACTCCTCGACAACAGGCAACACGCTTTCCGCCCCGGTTTTGGAACCAATACCTATCTGGGTAACCTCGGACAGGCACTCCAGCAGGCCCTCCAGGACGGGCACCACGCCGAGATCGCCACCTTAGATATCGCCAAGGCGTACAATCGAGCCTGGATGCCGGACGTGCTCAAGCAACTGATCGCGTGGGGCCTCTCTGGACATATCCTGTACTTTCTTCGTAACTTCCTTCGGCACCGGACCTTTCAGGTCATTATTGGGAACAGCCGCTCCGTCTCCTTCGTCGAGGAAACTGGTGTCCCCCAAGGATCGGTTATCGCGGTCACCCTTTTCCTGATCCGGATGAATGGCGTCTTTGACCGACTTCCAATTGGCATATTCATATTCGTTTACGCCGACGACATTGTGGTTATGGCCATAAAGTCGACGTTGATCGCCCTGCGACAAACGCTGACACTAGCAATCCGAGCTGTTCACAACTGGACCTCAGCATCCGGATTTGAGCTCTCCACAGAGAAATGCGCCTTTGCCCACATTTGCGGCTCCAACCATCGATCCCTAGCCACCCCCATCACCCTCGGTAACCATCGCATCAGCCAACGAACCAGTATCAAGGTCCTTGGGGTCAGGATCGATCGTGCATGCTCCCTCCGCCAACACTTCGACGACCTCAAAGCCGCGTGTAAAACCCGCCTTAACCTACTGCGAACCATCGCCGGACGCCACCGTCGCACCAACCGGGCAACCCGACTACGGGTCGCCTCGGCTATCATCAACAGTCGACTTACATACGGCCTGGAACTGACCTGTTTCGCCAGCCCCCAGGTATGGGACAAACTGGCCCCCACGTACAGTTCCGCCATCAGGATTTCATCCGGACTATTACCATCTACGCCCAGTGACGCCGCATGCTCAGAGGCCGGCGTCCTCCCCTTCCGTTTCTTCATCGCATCATGCGTCGCCAAGCGAACCGTGGGATTCCTTGAAAAAACAGCCGGATCCAGCGAGGGAGTCCACCTCCTCGGGGAGGCCAATCGACTCCTCTCCGATATGGCCAATCTGGAGCTCCCCCCGGTGGCCAGGGTCCACTGGTGTGGAGCCAGGGATTGGGACCAGGCCCAACCACGCTTCGACAACACTCTCCAAAGAGCATTTAAGGCTGGTGCTAACCCCCTGGCAGTACAGGCAACGTTCCGAGAGCTGATAGACCGTAAATACCGGACCCACCAGATCCGTTACACGGACGGCTCCGTCAACTCCGGAAGAGTCGGCATCGGGATAACCGACGTCAACTCCGCCCGGTCCCACAGGCTCCCATCCCAATGCTCCGTATTCTCGGCCGAAACCTTGGCGATTTGGATCGCCGTAACAGCCCATGCAGACCGCCCTATCGCTATTTTCACGGACTCCGCCAGTGTCATTGCAGCCCTGCAGTCTCAAACACCGACCCATCCCTGGATCCAAGCGATACTGCGCCATGCCCCCCCCGGTACCACCATCGGCTGGATCCCTGGCCACAGCGGCATCACCGGAAATGAGGAGGCCGACCAACTGGCGGCGATCGGCAGAAGGGCGAGGCTCTTCACCAAAACGGTCCCCGGAGACGATCTCAAAAAATGGGTTAACGACGTCATCTGGACAGCCTGGGGCAACGAGTGGGCCCAGAACCGGACCCTTTTCACCAGGAAAATTAAGGCCACCGTTCACAGAGGCACCGACCCCCCGGACCATCGGCAGCAAGTCGTTCTCTCGCGGCTGCGATCTGGGCACACCCTATTCTCCCACAACATGAACCGAAATGGCCCCTTCCGAACGATCTGTTCCTTATGCAACATGCACCATTCAGTGGAGCATGCCATTTGCCACTGCCCTCGTTACGAAGGCCCTCGGACCCTCTACGACATCCCGGCCTCACCAAGGGATGCGCTGAACGATGACCCCTGCAGAGTGGCAGCCCTGATATGTTTTTTGAAGGATTGCCAACTCTTCGACAACACCTAGCCCGACCAATAAACGACCAATTACGGAAAAACCCTGCCAAGAACACAACGCAACGAGGAGGGGTAGCGGGTCTGCCGGTGATGGACCACTCAACGATGCCCGTCCCCGGTGGGTGCCCCCCCCTCTCTCACACTTTACCCATATAACCACCTTTACAACCCACCGATACCGACCAAACACGCTACGAAATGAACACTACCCAAACTCCCCACGATATTACCACCGACAACCCGCAATGATATGGACACGAGAACGGACACTAAAACACGATTCAAACTCCCCACGATTTGACCACCAATAACCCGCAATGATATGGACACGAAAACGGACACTAAGACACGATTCAAACCCCCCACGATACCACCACCAACAACCCGCAATGACATGGACACGGTAACGGACACCAAGATACCGGCAGACATTTAACCCACCAGACAGAAGCGACAGCATAAAGTTAAAAATAAGTAAAATTAAATGACATGTACTACGGGATACTATATCATCCCCCCCACTTGGTGGGGACCCTTCAGGTCCCCCCTCGCATTCAAATCATCAAGAGACGAACCAGCCAACGGCTGAAAGTCTCTCTAATAAAGCTAAATCAATCAATCAACCCCTTTTGACAATACGGCACCTAGTTTCATCCTCTACGACCAGTTTTTCATCGGAGAATTATGCCGTGCTGGTCCCCCTTGGCGAAATTGAAAAAAAATTTGATGGTCGTCATTTCTCCCTTTGGTCACGCTCTTTGGGAGAATACGGTGAAAATTTGGTCGTCATTTTTCCCTTTGGTCCCCCCTTGTGAGAATATGGCGAAAAAATTTTTTTTTCAATTTTGCCTATAGTCCCACCTTTTGACAATACGGCACCTAGTTTCATCCTCTACGACCAGTTTTTCATCGGAAATTATGCCAAAGGTCCCTTTGGCGAAATTGAAAAAAGTTTGGTCGTCATTTCTCCCTTGGTCACCCCTTTGCAGGAATATGACGAAAAATTTTTTTCAAATTTTGCCATAGTCCCCCTTTGCCAATGCGGCACCTAGTTTCATCCTCTGCGACTAGTTTTTCTCATCGGAAATTATGCCAAGAGGTCCCCTTTTGGCGAAATTGAAAAAAAATTTGGTCGTCATTTCTCTATGGTCCCTTGGCAACGCGCGCGCTCTTGCACGGAAATATAGAATATGGCGAAAAATTTTTTTTCAAATTTGCCTATAGTCCCCCTTTTGACAATACGGCACCTAGTTTCATCCTCTACGACCAGTTTTTCATCGGAAATTATGCCAAAGGTCCCCTTTTGGCGAAATTGAAAAAAAAAATTTGGTCGTCATTTCTCCCCTTGCAGAATATGGCGAAAAATTTTTTTTTTTCAAATTTTGCCTATAGTCCCCCTTTTGACAATACGGCACCCTAGTTTCATCCTCTACGACCAGTTTTTCATCGGAAATTATGCCAAAGGTCCTCCCTTTGGCGAAATTCCTTGAAAAAAATTTGGTCGTCATTTCTCCTTTGGTCCCCGTAACGCCAGGAGAATGCGGTGAAAGTTTGGTCGTCATTTTTCCCTCTGGTCCCCCTGTGAGAATATGGCGAAAATTTTTTTTTCAATTTTTGCCTATCAAGTCCCACCTTTTGACAATACGGCACCTAGTTTTCATCCTCTGCTGACCAGTTTTTCATCGGAAATTATGCCAAGATTACGCTCCTTTGGCGGAAATTGAAAAAAATTTGGTCGTCCTGTTTTCTCCCCTTGGTCCCCCCTTTGCAGAATATGGCGAAAAATAAAAAATTTTTTTCAAATTTTGCCTCATAGTCCCCCTTTTGACAATACGGCACCTAGTTTCATCCTCTACGACCAGTTTTTCATCGTAAATTATGCCAAAGGTCCCTTTTTGAGCGAAATTGAAAAAAAAATTTGGTCGTCATTTCTCCCCTTGGTCCCCGCTTTTCGCAGAAAAATGGCGAAAATTTTTTTTCAAATTTGCCTCCTGGTCCCCCTCACGACAATACGGCACCTAGTTTCATCCTCTGGCGACCAGTTTTTTCATCGGAAATTGCGCCAAAGCGGTCCCCTTTGGCGAAATTGAAAAAAAACTTGGTCGTCATTTCTCCCTTTGGTCCCCCGCGGGAGAATACGGTGAAAGTTTGGTCGTGTTTCCACTTTGATCCCCCTGACGTGAGAATATGGCGAAAAATTTTTTTTCAATGTTGCCTCAGGTAGTCCCACCTGCACAATACGGCGGCACCTGGTTTCATCCTCTACGACCAGTTTTTCATCGGAAATTATGCTGCAAAGCGTCGCACTGGCATGAAATCCGAAAAAAAAATTTGGTCGTCATTTCTCCCCTTGGTCCCCCTTTGCAGAATATGGCGAAAAAATTTTTTTCAGAATTTTGCCTATAGTCCCCTTTGCGACAATACGGCACCTAGTTTCGTCCTCTACGACCAGTTTTTCGTCGGAAATTATGCCAAAGGTCCCCTTTATGGCGAAATTGAAAAAAAAAATTTGGTCGCTCGTTTCTCCAACCTTGGTCCCCCCTATGCAGGAATATGGCGAAAAATTTTTTTCAAATTTTGCCTATAGTCCCCCTCTTTGACAATACGGCACCTAGTTTCAATCCTCTACGACCAGTTTTTCATCGGAGAATTATGCTAAGGGTCCCCTTTTTGGCGAAATTGAAAAAAAAATTTGGTCGTCATTTCTCCCCGGTCCCCCCTTTGCAGAATATGGCGAAAAATTTTTTTTTCAAATTTTGACCTATAGTCCCCTTTGACAATACGGCACCTAGTTTCATCCTCTTCACGACCAGTTTTTCATCGCGAAATTATGCCTAAAGGTACCCCTTTATGGCGAAATTGAAAAAAAATTTGGTCGTCATTTCTCCCCCTGGTCCCCCCTTTGCAGAATACGGCGAAAAAATTTTTTTCAAATTTTGCCTATAGTCCCCCTTTTGACAATACGGCACCTAGTTTCATCCTCTACGACCAGTTTTCGTCGAAATTATGCCAAGGTCCCCCTTTGGCGAAATTGAAAAAATTTGGTCGTCATTTCTCTCCTTTGGTCCCCTTGGGAGAATACGGGTGAGAATTTGATCGTCATTTTCCCTTTGGTCCCCCACTGTGAGAATATAGCGAAAAATTTTTTTTTCAATTTTGCCTATAGTCCCACCTTTTGACAATACGGCACCTAGTTTCATCCTCTACGACCAGTTTTTTCCATCGGAAATTATGCCAAAGGTCCCCCTTTGGCGAAATTGAAAAAAAATT
>JASCZW010013384.1:18766-44512 GCA_034211315.2 Aedes japonicus
AAACACAAGGGAAGATCTTGTCATACACACTGCCAAATTGTCATGTGAATTTCGGTGCAGACCGACAGTTTTAAGTGTCAATTTATGACACAAAAATTAAGAAGCGCGTGAAGTTTTCCCCTCGTTTAATTCCAAGCCAAAGGAGGCGTAAACGTAATTGGTTGTAGTCTTTGATGAGCGATACAACACTGTTTGCAATCTCTCAAGAACAGGCTGTTTCAGAAAGATATCTGGTTTAAATTTACATAAAATATCTCATTATTATTTCCTGCCAAATCTAGCATTCCTCAGGTATTAGAAAACGCAGAAAATTCAACGACGTTTTTTTTTTATCTGTGTAGAACATACTAATGATTTTGAGAAATAAATTCAATCAGACACACAGTTGTGAATTTTTCAGTTTTGGGAGACATAATTTTACATGAAATCTTTGTTTCCGTTCTGAAATTTTTAACCAATGGTGAATTACCATTTACCAACGTTGTCCAGGAAAAATTGGTAGGCGGGATAATTTTGAGTTACATTGATCATTAAATTTCTGCTATAGCTTCTTAGAACTAAGAATGTAGGTCAGACTGGTTTTAAGCAGTTTGTTCAGCACTCCGGGACATTTGATCAAGCTGTATGTAATCTGTTTTTATAACTGCCAGATGCGATGTGTTTTTTCCTACACTTACTTCTGATATATCGAAACATATCTTTCAAAACGAGCAATAGACTTAGTACTTATAGCCATGAATAAAGTTCTCAATCGGGACTTATTAAAAGTACTCGGATTGCTTTCTGATCATGAAAATGTTTACGCCTAGCTCCGCAATCTTTTACAGAGTGCGGCAAAAATAATGCGTAAATGTTCAAACTTGAGTACAATAATTCGAAATAGTGACCAATTTCTGTCGAAAGTGCATTTGTTTACGTTTACTTTCGCGTTGCATCCAAACATTCTAGGAACGTTCAAAATGATGTCACGCAAAAAGTTACTTTTTATAACTTCTACCCGTTTTTTGTGGCGGACCTTTCATTTTTTGTATGGATTTTGTCACGTTTTCCCAAGCCCACCTCTCTACTGCGTGACATCAATATTGAATCTTCCCTATTTGTTTATTGCAAATTCGTCAAAATGTTCGCGAAAGAAGCGATCCACCAGTTTGCCGCTCGCCCGGAAGAAGCCGAAAGAGTTTGCCAGGCGGTAGGAAGGCCATTCGGCAACCAGTTTACCGCATAAAAAAAAGTCGCCTGCAGGATGGTCACAGGCAGTGGAAGCCGGAAGCGGACGTCCGCGCTTTGCACGCACGCCGAACGTGATCAAATCGGTCCGTGCTAAAATTGCTCGCGAACCCGGTGCGTTCCATAAGAAAACTTGCAAAGGAAGCCAATATTTTGACTAGAAATCCAGCGCGGAGAATCATCGAGAGAACACTTGCATGCATCTTCCAGAGCCAGAGTGAAACGCCACTTGATTACGCGACCGGGTCAAGGAACTACGAGTGGCTCGTTCCAAGGTGCTTTCCGCCGTTCGCCGACGGAAAAATGTTGATCTGAGCCTGCAGGACGAAAGCCAGCATCGATGGCCAACAGCCACGCACGGGACCAGTTCATTTCACCGCAGAAAATGGAGAAACGTTCCGGAAAGAGTGAATCAAAACAAACGTCTGACTGGGTGTCATGATGTTTGGCTTGGCGGTGGCGTCCAACGGTTTGAAAATGCCGCCTGTTCTCATTGATGCTGGAGTTGAAATCAATACCGAAGTGTACATCGGTATTTTAAAGGACCAAGTGCTTCCCTGGGTGAAGGCCAACTTCTCTGAGGATCAAAACGTTGTCCTTCAGCAGGATGGAGCGCCAGTGTCACACGTCCAATCGAACCCAACAAATGGTTGAACGATAACATGAAGATTTTGGCCGATGGCTTTGTGGTCCCCCTTGCAGACCAGATCTTAGTCCGGTTGGATCATTCGATTTGGGCAGAGCGTTGGCACGAGCCTGCAAAACATCACGACCCTAGTGTGAAAACCCTGCAGTAACCATAACACGTACATGGCAGTCAACGTCGCAGGACTACGTTCGAACGGCATGCTCTGGCTTCCGGCGAATCGGCTCGAGGATGTTATGTACAGAAATGGAGGACACATTGAATAAATTTGTTCCAAGGACTTTATAAAGGCAGCTGCACTCGAAAATGTTGATACTATTAGCTTGAATCAGTTGGAAAATGGGATTTGGAAAGATATGGAACAAATTTTCGCATTATTTACTCTGCCGCACCCTGTACATAAGCTAACAATATTGTATAAACGGCTCCTTCATTTAACCAATCCAGCTTTCAAAAACAATCAACCAAACAAGTCGATTGCTATAATCACAAACTCGTATACTAGCAGATTATGACGCTGCGACAAACACAACCCCGAGCATCCTGACATATGTTTAGTTTCACGTACCTATCTAGCAACTTGTAAAGGGCGCACACGAAATTATTGCGACACATTCAACAGGGCATAACTTTTTTACCATTGGTAAAATCAACCAAATGTTGCACACTTTCTCATTGATGTGTATTGTTTACATGCTGTCAATCTCGAAGTCGTGTTTTTCGATTCAACGAAAATGGAGGTGAACCAACGCGAGTCGAGAGAACAAATTCTTTCCAAACACCTGGAATTTCCTGACCTGTCGCACCGGCAGTTGGGAAAAATGTTGAACATTCACCATTCAACCGTCTCCAGAGTGTTGAAGCGGTTCCAGGAGCGGTTGACGTTGGACCACGGCAAAGGAGCTGGAAGAAAACCGGGACCGGAGAACAAAAAGACGGAGGGAAAGGTGAAGCGGATGATTAAAGCAAATCCCAACGTCTCGCCGTGATTTGGCTAAAAAGATCGACATGTCAAAGCAAAAGAGCTACGTCCAGAATGCAAAGAAGAGAGCTGGATACATACATACAAGGTACAGAACTTCCCAAACCGCGATGAGCGGCAACAATCGACGGCTAAAACTCGGGCACGGAAGCTCTACGAGAAGATGCTGACAAAATATGGCTGCTGTGTGATGGACGACGAAACGTATATAAAAGCCGATTTTTAAGCAAATTCCGGGTTGGAGTTTTTCACCGGCAAGAGCAAGTTCTATGTGGACGACAAATTAAGAAGAAGAAAATGTCGAAGTTCGCCTCCAAATATCTCATTTGGCAGGCCATCTGCTCTTGCGGACTGAGGAGTGAGCCTTTCGAGACAAAGGGCACAGTAAATGGCGAGATCTACAAATCTGAGTGCCTCGAGAAGCGCTCTTTGCCGTTCTTGCAGCAGCACGACGAAGCTCCGCTATTTTGGTCAGATTTGGCATCATGCCACTATTCTTAAAGTGTCCTGGAGTGGTATGAGGCCAATTCTGTCCATTTTGTTCCAAAGGACATGAATCCGCCAAACTGTCTGGAGCTGCGCCCGGTGGAGTAGCATTGGGCAATGATGAAGCGGGAACTTCGGAAGAGCAAGAAGACAGTCAAAGACGAGAAGGACATGTTAAGAAAATGGAAAAAAACTGAGAAACTGGTACCGGATGACACTGTAAAGACTTTGATGGAGGGCATCAAGCGAAAATGCGTTCAATTTTACACTCAAGGCTCCATCGATTAACTTTTCTTTTGATTTTTGAAGTAAATATATGTATAAAACTACCCTAAAATTTTGGTTTGATTCTAAACATTATAAGAAAATTGGCATGACATTTTCGGTGTTGCAATAATTTCGTGTTCGCCCTTTAGATGGCTCTACCGTGCATAAACAAAAGCGCCATCCATTCGCGATGCTTCCACTTTTTTGCTTTGGAATACATGTTTTCATTTCCTTACGTGTGGATGTTAAAAACAGGGCAAGAACAAATTTTTATTGAGGCGTAATGTTGATCATCATATCCTTAATCTTATCGTACAGAATTCGCAATAAGACAATGAAAAAATTCGTTTGCTCGATTCGAATCCTAGCACATTTGAAAAAAAATCCCTGAACTGTCAAAAAAGTGAGGCTAACACATTCCGTGCAATGATCTATAGTGCGCCATTTAAAAGTAAAGTACACGCTAAGATGGGAATACCTAAAGATCGTAAAAAAATACTGATAATCGCACATACCCAAATAATGCGTAAACACAGACTACCTAATAATGGGTTGTAGTCTAGAAGGTAGATAAACGTTAAAAATTACCGATTTTGTATTGCCACTTTTGACTAAAAATTAGTTATTTTTTTGTAGTTTTATTTTACAGTATGCTTCAAAAAAGAAAACTTAATCATTTATTCATTCGGATTAGTATACCAAATTATGGACAAAAGAAGAAACAAATGTTTATTTGTATGAAAATGTGAATATATTAATTTTCGTATTCATAG
Source organism: Aedes japonicus (assembly GCA_034211315.2). NCBI lineage: Eukaryota > Metazoa > Arthropoda > Insecta > Diptera > Culicidae > Aedes > Aedes japonicus. The sequence goes on from JASCZW010013384.1 coordinate 23,148, forward strand.
AGAAGTATCAATTAAGTGTGGAGGATTCCAAGTACAGCTAAAATTAGGTTAAACATCGCAGTATCTATGTTTTCTGCATCGACCCAACATTTTGACACGTTGATATTTTTGCTCCGGAGTCGAATTGCACCTCGGTATTCACGTCGGAACAAAATATGAATGCAAAAGTTATTGCTTCAAATATTGAGCATGAATGAACTATTTATGTAAAGAATAATAAGAATAATAAAAACGTTTTAGCATATCAAAAAATTGCGCCAGCGTAGCTTCATTGTCAACAAATTTTACAATTTTGGGCTAATAACATTCTGTGTTGAAAAACTAAAATCACCCAAATTTCAGCAAAAATTACTGTTATCCACCATTTAACATTTAGGAAAAATTACAACATATCCTCAGCATTATATTTATCAAGTACAAATATGAGCTCCACAGCTTTGAAAATAACAGTCGCAGTAAATAAGTTCAATTGATAATTTGTTCTAGGATTTCTTCGATTTGACAGAACCAGTGAACCAAGAATATCGGAGTACATTGACTTTACTCTGGAGCTGCCAAGTTGTTACCGGGTTGGACAAACACGACCAAACTTTTAATTTGTCATTGATCTTTAAATTGGCAATGTGCATTTCTTGTTTCAATTTACTCTCACGGAAATGTTAGACAAAGCGACTGTGACGACAAATGGGATACTTTGTTTAAAAACAGACAAATGTAAGAGACAACAGGCTTCACGTTACAATACTAGTATGCTATATCCATGGTTGACAAAGAAGAGAGGAAACATGGGGTTCCTCAAAAGCAACAGTGATGTCATAGCTGCCGCTCAACAGCGACGCATTATTTATCGTTGAATACTATTGGACAGCTTACTATTTTGTTATTGCATATTATAGAGCTTGATGATTGACAATATAATCACTAAGCATAGATCAACTTCAAATGACTGGAAGAAACATGAAATAAAAAGTGATTTTAAATTCACATTCCGAACCACTGTGCATCGGGTTGAAATGAAAGCCAGAAGAAGGAAATGCTTGGACAAAGGAAATTTCTACCGGTGCATTCGTGCGGGAGATATTTATCCGAATTGTTACGATGTACGTTTGTTTGCAGCGATTTTCTTTTTCGGTAGAATGGTACAAGTACAAAATTGGTCCAGAAGACGGAAATGAGTAACATTTGAAATGATTTTTTTTTAATATTCAGAGCAGGCTGAGAACACTCAGAACACACTTTGTTGTCAAAGTAACTCAAGTTATTAGTACGACGCTAATATTGCTGGCTAATGCATTGTCGCACAATTTTAGCAGAGATGTGAATGCCCGATAAGGCAACATATAAACAGGAGCCAGCAGAGGATTTTCATCCCCCCGGTAGGGCGCAACGATGGGAAGTATAAACAACCTGGATTCACAGAAGACCAACCAAGTAATATTGCCAAAGCCATCCAGTTTATTAAATTTTATTGAAGTTTTATGAAAGCCACTAGAAATCAATTTGATTTTATTAAGGCACCAAGAGGTTCCATATTTAAATCAGATTTATGAGAATTTACACAGCTTGTTTACAACAATCTTAAATCCTTGATTTTTTGCCAATTTATTTAAATCCTGTCTAAGGTTTTATTCCGACTTTATAAACTCGTAAAATGCTGTTTTGAAATGCCGTTTAAGGACTCATTCATGGGTCATTCTAACCGAAGTGATACGACACGACATGACCTTCACGGATTTCAACCAAATTCTGAGGATTGATTCGTTTTGCGATTATATATTAAAATCAAAATGTTTGTGCCGATCGGAGCATCTCGGCAGTTACGGTTTATCATATTTGACTTCAGGCAGTATTCATTTGCCAATATCTCCTTTCAGAGGGTCGATTTGATAATATGATGCATGATGAACTTGTAGTGCATAAGTTGACCTACAACTTTGTTTAATCAGTACATTGCTCTAACTCCTATATCTTCGACATGAGAGCGTATATTCACAGTGATCTTCACGATGATAATCGCGTGATCTTCACCACGAATTTCATCGCGAAGATCACTGCGAATATACGCTCTTATTCCTCAGATATAAGAGATAGAGCTATATATTGTTAGACCAAGTTGTAGGTCTACTCAAGCACCATAAGTTCATCATACATTATATTTTGAAATTGAGCTTCTGAGAAGAGCTATCGGCAAATGAATATGGATAAGTCAAAAATGATAAGCCGCAACCTTGCTCTCGGGTAATGGTGCCTCTTTTGTTTTTTTACCCTTCTTACATCAATAGAAGGGTATTAAGATCGCTTGAAAACTCGACTTTTTATCCGAGGCCCACAGGGCCGAGTGTCATATACCATTCGACTCAGCTCGACGAACTGAGCACATGTCTGTGTGTATGTATGTGTGTGTGTGTGTGTGTGTGTGTGTGTGTGTGTGTGTGTGTGTGTGTGTATGTGTGTGTGTGCGTTACAAATAATGTCACATCGGTTTCTCAGCCATCTGTGAACCGATTTCAGTTCTGTTGACGGCAAATGGAAGCTACAACATTCCCATAGAACGCTATTGATTTTTTTTCATTCGGACATTTCGTTACGAAGATATGAACGAAACAGTACTTGAAGGCCTATTATAATAGTAATCAAACAGTTTAGTCTCCGATTACATACTGAGCTATTTGTGTACCGATTTTAGTTTTGTTGGTGCCAAATCAAAGCTATGATATCTCCAAATAACTGGTCAAAATTTCATTATGATTGGATAATCCTTCATGGAGATATGACCAAAACAATACCTGAGAGCACATAATTGTGAGATGACAATATACTCGTTGCAGTGCAAAACCGAACAAGACCAATCACACCAATCGATGCCGCTTGCATTCTATTGTGTCGCATCTGGAGCGTTGTATAGCACATACAGCGGACTAGCCACACTATGCTACTGTATAGAATTAGAGCAGCATCGATTGGCTCGAGTGGCTGGTTTTCAACTGCAACGAGTATATTCGAAAATTACACAAAGTCTCCATTTACTATTTTCAACGAATATGTACTTATTAAGCATCTTGAATCCATATCGATAATCAAAATTGAAGCTCAGGATTGTCTAATAATTCATTCTATGGACTGATTATATGAAATTTCTAATATTTATGTTATTTCCCCTTTTATATAACTAACATACACAGGTCATTAAAGACTATTAATGGAAATATTTTAATTTTTGTTCAATCCTGAACAATTGACAAATAGTTCATTTTATCAACTGAATGTTTGGCATATTGGATATTTCTGAATCTTATTGGAATTTCTGATGAAAATATGTATCCAGTACAATATTGCCCACATTTGAGTTTGTAATTCTGGTGAAGTGTAAGAAGGGTTCAGTCTCACCATCGGTGGATTAATGCGGGTTTTTTGTTTCATTTATATCTCCGTAGCTATTATGGCTAAAAACAATCTAACATTCTAATTGTTTGGTTTTGTTTTCTCCGTGCGTGTAGTAAACATTATTATGTAGAAGGAGATGTTCGCTCATCACCATGAGGAACCAAATGTGGACAGTAATGCTTGCTAGAATGTAAGATATGAAAAGAAAGATTTGAAAGCTCCGTCAGTGTACTGTAGGCTGGAAATAGAATGATTGAGCGAAAGAGCATAGGTAAAGTAGTACTCGAACCAAAGACGTTACCTTTGCCTAACATCCCACTGCAGGGTAAGTCAAGGCACGGACGAATCCGCCACTTCAACAGGCAAAAAAAACGTTTGAGATCACGCTCATGTACCACCGATAGCTGTTTATAGTTTCTAGCGGTAGTTTGTGAGCACTCTGTTTTGATGCGCACATGGGAGAGGAATTCTCTTCTTTTTGGATTTGTTTTTATTCGCAACGTTTGAGATCACTCAAATTTTTTTTCTCGTTATCTCTAACGTAGAGACCTCACTACGCTTCACGGTATTTCTCTCTTAAGACCTTGACAGACCTCCAGTACGTTCCATTCTCCACCGCCCGACGTCGCCAATCGGGCGGGAGAAGGCTCAGATGTCCCTATACCTATCTTACGCTAAACAGGCTCTGAACGCTGTTCCCCGTGTCAACCCTCGCATGGCTTCCCTGCTCGCCTTCAAACTTGCATAGATAACCATGGGATCACTATAGCGACTTTTTCCCGTGGGCTTGGATAACGGCTGGAGGGGGACCCCAAAAAAAATAGATAGCAATACCTCAGAAACGCCGAAACCCCAGGAGAAAGCGAATCCGTTCGCTAAAGGCGGCCTAGTGAGGTCCCCACCGGGTAAACCGGTGAGATCTGGCACCCCCATAGGGAAACGAACCTACGCGAATGTGGCAGCGGGGTCAGATGGTCCATTCTCGTGACCAGCTCCGGCTGGCCGCAAAAAGAGAGGAAATTGATAAGTGACAGGTGGCCCGCAAGCGTAACCGCGGAGAGGTCTTCATCGTCAAGCCCGAGGAGTCGAAGTACTCCGAGGACTTGGAAGCGATGCGCGGAGACGCTAAACTGGAGGGCCTAGGCGCCGATGTGCGGATTATACGGCGTACCGGACCGGCGAGATGCTCCTGGAGCTGAAGAAGACGACAGAGACAACGGGCCTAGCTTATAGAGACCTGGCAAGACAGGACTTAGGTGAGGATATGGAGCTACGCGCCCTCGTCTCACAGGTGACGACCCAGTGCAAAAACTTGAATGAGATCACCGGGGTTGACGAGATCTCCACTGCACTGAAGGAACAAAGCAAGGTCGAGGTTGCCGCCGCAGACATACGTTTGCGGAAGGGTCCACTCGGTACCCAGGTGACAACCATGAGGGTATTGGCAGCCAACGCAGACATGGCGTTGAAAGTGGCGAAGGTGAAGGTGTGATGGTCCATATGTCCACTTAGTCTACAGCAGTCGCCGAAGGCTTGTTTCAGATGCCTAGAGAGCGGGCTCATGTCCTGGGAGTGCAAAGGCCCTGATAGGAGTACAAGGTCCCCCAAACGCTTGATGTGATCCGGGAAACCGAATAATAAGTGCCCGGCCGCTAAGGGTATTCTAACGAGCCATTTGAGATTCGAACTCGTGACATTGGAGTGAGGTATGGATGCTGACTACAACGACGGGCAAAGAATGAGCTATTTGGTGTTCAGACCAAACATTTATTTATAAATGGGCGTTGGGAGCATCTAGTCTAAGAAGGTAATGCGATGTTCCATTTTCCATCAAATGGCTGGGACTTGAGCATTAAGTATAGTCCTTATGGCATATGACCTATGGTTATAGCACCAATACACGTTCTCTGAAAAGAGAAGAATGTCTACGAATCTAAGTATGTGAGGTGAAATAGAACTTATCTGCATTTAGTTGGTTTAAGGGGGGATATACACAGTTAGAAGTACCAAAAAATTCAATTTATTTTTTCAAGCATACAAATTTAGAAAATTTCCCGTAGAATACGCTCCAAAAACTATTTTTTTGAAATTCGAACTCCAAATGTTTCTTTTCATTGTTTTTCGAAGACATCTTTTTCGCGCGCTGCAGATATAAAGAGACGCTTGACCGAGAAGATCTATTTTCATCGCGTTTTTCTCAAAACAGCATTTTCGGAGTTTATGCCGGTAATAGTTCGAAAACTAATTATTCGATTAAGCTGAAACTTATAGGATTTTTTTTATTGTAGTATTACCTTCTATATAAATTAATAAATTAAAATTATTGTAATATTTTATAATTGAATATGGAAAAATGTGATAAAAAGGCGGAAAAAATTGATTTATGCAAAAAAAATCAAATTTCTTTTAATTTATTTAATTTTTCAATTCAAATACTAACTGAAAATGTAATTAATGTAATTTTTTTGGGTTAGCAGGTTTCAGATCATAGCTGCGACCAGGAGAGCCGGCACAAGAAAAATATAACGGCTTTTTCAATGCACCCTAACGGCTGCCATTTTGTCTAATCTAATCTAATCTAATCTAATCTAATACAAACGCAGCCAGTACGAGAAAGCATCCTGGAAATAATTGGGTTAGATGACGCCCAATTATTTTTTTGTCAATATTGATGCTTGCAGCACACCAAAGACATGATACAAGCGTCAAAGCGGCCAGGCCTACTGCGTTGCATTTGCAAAAGATGATTCTGTAAAATTAGTTGTATTCAAATAATTAGATTTGAAGCACAACGTATTTTGTGAATCTTCAGGGGAGGAAGGATGCGTGGACATACCATACCATACGCTCCCACGTAAACATAATAAATTAACATTAAAATACATCATGAAAACCCGAATCATGATAAAAATGAAAATAATAATGATAAAAATGTTAAATCAGTATGCATTGTATTACAAAATAATGTATAAAATATTGTGAAGGGATATTAAAATGTAAAATGCTGATAACAATCAAACATGACTTAAGATTGTTGCCCTGCTGCAATCCATAGCGTGTCCACTATGAACCTAAACGCTTAGCCAATATATCCTAGACACGAAAAAGAAATTGAAAATTATTTTACATAACTCGGGAGTTCCATGGATGATCTGAAATTAAGCATCATATACATAAGAGTATATCTAAAATTTCAATGAGTTGTTCCGTTCTCTGGTATCATTATAATCATTTGTTGTGGATCCCAGGTACTACAGTGATGTTAAATAATGATATTATGTTTACTAAAAATTTATTAAATAGTCAATTCATTATTCAATAGTAGAAATATGAGCACGACAGTTAATTATAATAGCATGTTTAACTGCAACTGAGCTGTTCACCCTATCATCCAAAGACTTCAGCCATTGTAGTTACTATAGATCTAGTAAGATTAGTATTTGTGTTTACAATAATAGTTAGAGAATATAATATATGTTTGTATGTACAAAATATGTCTGACATTACTGAAAAAAAGCCATGTATCAACATCTCAATAGTCCTGAGAAAGCCGAAAAATACGAAACTTCACTACAATCCTCAAATATAAAATTTTCAATTAAAAGACGATGATTTTACGAAAAGCGACAGCGTATTCCACAAGACTAACTATTCAAAGACAACAATTTGAGTAAAGGCTCAGCTTGATGACTTCTGAATCAAATGGAAAATTTAAACACAATATCACAAAAGAAAATAAATTCAAATGTAATCTCACACTACTTATAAGCGCATGCCAATCCTCAAAAAATCAACGTAAAAATACAATTCCAATGTAAACGCTATGCTGAAATGCTGAACAACTAAATACACTTTAATGCTAGTCATGCTGCTTTTTGTTTAAACAACAATCTATGATAATCCACCCAAAACAGCGATTGGAGAACTTGGTGAAATTAGAGGCTCCAGAAACACCACACCCCCATTGGCAACTCTACATTACCGACCTCCAAACTCATCCCCTCCACATGGACTGATCGGCATCTTCGGGAGGATACCCGGCCCTACACATCATACACATACACACATGCACATAAATATAGAAACATATACATACAGGTATATACACGTATATATGTATGATATAATGGTAGGATCTCACCCAATTATTATCCGAAGCTTGGATCCACTCGAGTAACCAACGGCTCATCGTGCAGCATAACAGATTGTTCTGGAACGGATTGTCACAAGACGAAGAATATCCATATGTCCTTTCTCTTTTCGTTTTTCCTTCACTTTTCAAACAAAGCACTTCAAACAAGACCACGTAAACACAACTAAACTCCTCTAGGTCTAGTTTCAAGCAGACAAGCGCAGTGCCCCTGCTGTCATAGCAACGGGCTTTCTCTCAACATATCTCCGGAACCACGCTGTCAACTTTCTGGAATTACAGATTCCTTGCACTTAGAACAATCGATTTGCGCCCGTTCCGATGGTCCTGCGAACTGAAAAAAAAACACACCTGGCGGCCACCAGCGGTTCTGTCGAATTTTGATTGTTTTTCACATGCCCAACTGACACCACTCGCAAAACACCACCGCAGCTTTTCTGGCTGACTTCTAAATACTCTGCCGTTCTCAAGCCTATGGAATTAATATATAAACCTGTGCCATCACTAGATATTCTTGAATTTAAAAACCACAACCGAGAAAAAAATTCCAGAAAAAACGTGACAGCTCTCGAAAACACAACCGTTCGTTGGCAGAGCTTGCTGCGATCTCCGCACCATAACGGCTGCCATTTTGTTGTAAAAATTTGAAAAAAATAATTTTGTATTCTACATGGATACACTTTTAATTCTAAAAAAGTTTCGATTGATTTGAGTAAAAACTTCCCCTTGAATTTTTTTTTTTTCAAAAGTGAGTTTTTTTTCTCGTTCTAATTGTATATCCCCCCTTAAGGGAGATGCATAGATATTAATTTATACATTAATGTCGATTTAAACCCACGGTAAAGATGCCATTTTTAGCCACTTACTAAATGTGATAACAAAGTAACCTCCGACAATGCTAAGAGTCGATCTGAATCAATTTGCACGACGCCGTTGGGACCACGTGCGATGGTGGCTTTTGACTAAAAAGACATGGCCTTTCAAAACGTTCAAGGGTCGATTCGGATCCTCTCACAAAAACAGTAAGGGTGCTTTTGGGGCCCTGTCACAATGTGGTGTTGGATGATCAAATCTATAAATTTAGATTGGATATGGATTGGATATGGATTTGGATTGCATTGTTTGTATAAATTCCTAAGAGAATTCACATAAAATGGTTTCTTCAAGGATTAATGCCATATTTTGTTTTTTATTTCCTTGAAACTTCAACCCTGTGGAGATTGCATTTTCCATGCTCGATTCCATTCAGCAATAATAGTTCAAATGCAATAATTCTTTCTCACATATAATGGCACCAATTTGCCACTAATCCCGCATCCCTTAGCAGAAGAAGTCTAAATTGATCAAATGACTAGATCTGCTGGACCAAACAAGCCAGCCAACGAAAGAAAAAAAATCAACGTCATCTTTTGTTATCGTTCATTCAACATTAGCAGCTTGGTCAGCAATAAATCTTCCCGGCAACAATTTCTACGCTCTAAATCTTCTTCTCCCACGAAAAAGGTGCATTGCATATGAACAGACTTCGATTGCCACCGTTGGCTAAATTCTATATGACTTGCTATTTTTCTCCTCCTCGACCGGCGCCGACGACGCCACTTGTCTCTCTCTCTCTCTCGAAGTCGGAAACGACCCGAACTAGCTAGGACCAGAAGCAACATCAACAGCAGCAACTAGATGGCAGAGTAGATAAATTTTCGGTGCTCAATTTTTGTTGTTTTTTGTTGGCTGTTGGGAATAAATGCTCCCATACATTAGATTCTAATCTATTTAAGTCATTGAATTGAATTGAATCCCGGCGCTGAGGAAACGAACCAAGATGCAGGAAATGGCCAACGCTATTTGTTCGCTGAACCGAATGAAAGTCATTTGTCCTGGCTCTTTTGGCCGGAGTCACGAGTCTCGTTCCGGAAATGAGATAAACAACCGGAGTAGTGAACTGGCGAAAAGAATTGGATTATCCCACCATCGCCACCATCCCCGGCCCATGCGTTGGAGTGTCCTTTCCCTTGATGGTCTCTCATATGACACAGCGATTTTCGCCTCATTTCCGTTCTAGGTTTTTTTGTTGGAAAATTTACTTCCCGTTGACACACAAGGGGAAGGAGAACTCGGCAGAAGTGGGCCTCAAGAACATGTGTCGACTTTTATCTGTCACTATCGGTTCGTTGTCTAAATTTAACTGGATAGAGAGCAACAATGAATGTGCGGAAATAAATCACTCATGTTCTGCCGGGAAGGCAAACTCCGAAAGTGCTCTCTTTTTATTTGTCCTGATGGCCGAGCTGAATGGTATTCCAATCAAACTAGAAAACTTAATAATAATGCATCATCATCTCTGGGGATTTTCCGGGTTCCGTGGTGGTTCGTGGTTGAAAACACAAGTCAATGAATCAAATGAAAATATCTGAGCATAGACAAAGACTCAACAGGAGGCCGAATGCGAAGACCAAGTCCGGGCGGTGTGAGGCGAGGGTGTGCTTCATCGTTGCGAAGGATTTCAGCCTGCCTTGGGGAGGGTGAAATTTATATTCAAATCCTTCACTCAACGCTCCCTGGATATGGCTGTAGGTAGGTTCGTCCTAGTTCGGTTCCAATTGGTGGCGTTGAACTGACGGAGCTGCTGATAGCAATCGCAACAACTCTCTGACAGTGATAAATCATCGCTCTGCTCACTCACAGTCAGTTAACAACGGCTATCCTTGGCTATGATCTCAGGAAGAGGTATCATGGCAAGGCACAGTCATATCCCCAGGAATTTCGGGCTTGTCATCGCGGGCAGTTATTGTGCTGAGTGGTTGACAACGGAGCGGGAGTGATTGAGATGGAATGGCCATGTTTTAAGTACGTGAGGTACAGTCATTTCGAGAGGTGGTATTTGTCTGTGTTTTGATACGTTCTCTTTGTAGTTGTTAGCGCTTAGAACGAATTGAGTTTTTTTAGATATTGGTCAAACTCAGGGATGCCATATTCACAGACATGTCTGTAAATTTGCAGACTTTTCATTTTTATTGCAAACTTTTTTAACGATGCAGACATTTAGCAGACATTTTATTTTTGTTGCAGACTTTTACAGACATTTGAAATATTTTGAAAATTTCAAATAAAGGTAGTCTCTGAAGTTCGATACAAAACGTAATTACTGTCAAAGCATTGGTAATATTGGTATTCCTTTCATTTGCTATTAAGTCTCAACGAAAATCAAGGTTCACAACAATACAAAATCATATTTGAGAAATATCAGAGACTTCCTCAGAAAAAAACTTCTCCTATGGTCAGGTAGAAACTTCTCAGTAAGTATTGGGAGCAAGCAGTTCATGCAAGAAGAACCTTCAAAAATATATTACCGAAGTTCAAGATAATACTTATCAGAATTTCAAGACAGAACTTCCCCAAGAATCAGGAGAAGGCTTATCAGAGCTTCAGGAAGAAGTGTAAGGGAGAAAACTTCTCTGAAATTTGGAACTTTTCAGAGAATTTGGAGTTTTTCCCAGAAATTCAAGATAGAACTTCCAGAGTTAGAAAAAACTCCCCCAAATTTCAGATGGAAGCTAAATTTGAAGGACTCTTTCCCATAATTTCTCAATAAATCTGGGGAAAAAATCCTCAGGACGATGCGTCATAGAAGATGAGGAAAGAACTATCCCTTAAGTTCAGGAAATAACTACCCTTAAGTTCCGGAAGAAACTTCTGAAAGGTTAGGTTGGAACTTCCCAGAAGTAAGCTAGGCAACTTTCCAAAGCTCAGGGAAGAACATTTTAACATTTCAGAATAAAGATTTTTTCAAAATTCTTAGAGAGAAAAAGAATGAAAACTTTCCAGGAGCATTTGAGCACGAATTTCTCAATAGTTCCGGAACAAACTTCCCCAAAATTCTGGAGAAAAGTCACAAAAGTTCAGAAGAGGACTTCTCAGAAGTCCAGGAAGAAACTTCAAGAACAATTTAAGGAAATTTTCGAAAAAAATTGGAGACGGCTTTCCCAAAGTTTCAATAAAATTTTCCTCGCAGTTCCGGATGGGACCAACTGCAAGTTTGGAAAACATAAGCTCAGGAAAAAACTCTCCCCGAATTTGAAGAAGAAACCTACAAGAGCTGGTTCTACCTGTAGGGATAAGAAGGATTTTTTCAAAAAATGATAAAGAACTCCTCAGAAGAGGAGAACAAGAGACTTCTCAGAAGTTGCGAAGAGACCAAAAGTCTTGGTGTTGGAACTACCGAGAAAGTGCCGGAGAACTTCCCAAAGTTCCGAATCGAACATTCTAGCATTTCAAAATGAGAACTACTCGAAGTTCACGAAATCCCAGAAGTTAGAGTAGATACTTTGATGAAATCAGGAAGAATTTTCCGGAAGTATAGGAGAAACTTTCAGAGGTTTAAGCAGGAATTTCTCAGAAATTCATGAACAAACTTCCTGAAGTTCACGAGAATACTTTCCTGGGGTTCAAAAGAGATTATTTCGGCAGTTCGGAAAGAACTCCTCAGTAGTTCAGGCAGAAGCTTCTAACAACTTAGAAGATTTTCCAAGAAATTCTGGACAGTACTTTCTCAAAGTTTTGTAGAAACTTTCCTCGTAGTTCAGGGTGGGACTTATCAGAAGTTTAAAAACCACTATGCTCAGGAAAAAACTTACCAAATGTTTCTGGAAGGTAAGGTTGGGTTCTTAAATGTATTTTGTAGAAGATAAGGAGTGACTGCCAAGCAGTTCACGAGGAATTTTGCCTGAACTTCAGGAGGAAACTCCTCCAGAATTTTAGCAAAGAGGCTTGCAGAAAATCAAGGCCCTGAGGGAGGGGCTCCCATACAAATAAAATACATAACTCGCTCTCTTATTAAGTCTTTTCGTTGAAAGAAGTCTCTTTTCGAACAAAAATATTACAGATTTTTAAAGGCATTCCCAGACATTTCAAAATGTGTATCACAGATATTTGAAAAAAATATATCTGCATCCCTGGTCAAACTTGGAGATGAACAGATATTACACGTGATGACGAATGAAATTGTTCCGTGGAGTGAAATTGATCAACTCATCACATAATTAAAATGAGCTCTCAAGCTATAGCTGACCTCGGAAATGTGCAACATATTTTGGCTAGAAATGGAATGAATTAAGATTTGAACACGTTTGAACAGTGCTACGTAAAATTTAGGACACCTTGATGGTAAACCCGCCATCAAGGTCCGTACGGTATCATCAGATAGGCCCGCAGTGACAGTTCTCCATCTTTCTTGAAATCATCGGTATCATTTGCTTCTTCTTTGTTTGAAGAGTTGGCGTTAACTAGAGCCCAGTATTTTTCTATAAGATGAAATTCTGGACAGTTTGGTGGACTGACTGTTTTCGCACGTATTTGACCTCTTGTACCTTCTTGCATTCCAGGACGGATTTCGCATGATGACAGGCAGGCCAAAATCAGGGCAAACAGAGCTGAGGAGTCGTGGCTGCTGATAAACGGCGCGATAAACGGCGCTTTTGCAGACATTGCTTCTCTCGTACACATCCTTATTGATAGTGCCGGTAGAGACGAAACTTTGAGATTTTCGACCACACCACATGGCCTACCAAATCAAATACATCTCCAGGAATTCGGACACCTCTTGTCCGAAAATGCTCAGCAACGGTGATTCCTTTGCGTTGTGGTATAAATAGCCAGACCCGGAAGCTGTTCAAAGTCTTAGAGTACGTATGTTTCAACGTCCATTATGATTCAAGAAAATGTTTGCAAAACACTGGTGTTAAGAGCTTTACCTTTTGCACGACTTTTTGCAGCGAAATTTTCTTTGCCATCACCGATTGGGTGCACCTTTTCAACTTTTACGCCTTCAGTCTCTGCCCCTACTTCACTTTTTGTACGTATGATTTTGACTACCCAACCTTACAAACCACATTTTGCAACAGAAAGATTGGGATTTTCCTTAAAAATGCCTACCACCTTCTTCTTCAATTGTCGGGAGCATACTTTTCGATTTGTTCCATTTCCTACATTCCGATCCACAGTCAAACGCCGGTCAAATGATTTGCAAACTCAAAACACAGTTTTTTCTCTGTAGTTTTATGTTCTTGGTAAGATTGCGGCTTTTGCTGCCATTCGTACAAAATGCGTTTGCGAACTTCCACTTGATTCGACGCCATGTTACTGAATGTAAAAAAAATTTAAAAATGTTGCACGATAAAATAAAGTGGAGAACTTCAGCTATCATATTAATGCAATGTTTTAGCAATCCGTGAAATAACTCAAAATCTACACTGAAAGAAAAGTGTCCGAAATGTATCGTTGACAGGCCTTATACCTCTTCAAAAAATGTTTACTGTGGAACTTGTTAGCTGCTCTACAATCGAGCTTGTTTTTATTGAACGAAGAGTGAACTAACGGTTCATTTCTTTACTACAAATAACGCCGCTTTAACAAGTTCCTGCGCTGCCCTTGCAACAGATTGTAACAACCGGCCCCACTCACCCTGATCCCAACTACATACTACTACTTTGTAACAGCATCTCAAAAGACTCCTCCAAAAAAATTATAGGAAAGCAATCTTTAACGAAGACTTATCTTCACTCCGCCAAACCAATACCAAACAATACAACGAACCCCGCATACACTAAGTTTTATTTGACAAGTTCTGTTCCGGCATCTACAACATCTTGGAATCCATAGGACAACAATCAGATGCACTCGAAAGAAAGCCCCGGTTCCGGTGTCCAAATGGTGCGGCTACTATCGCTGCGTGTGCTTGGCCAGAAGGCTGCGTTTCAAGCGGCAAAACAGTGTGTGCGCATTCGGTGATCATGAACATACATGTCAGGATGCGGAAGTCGCGTCCTCTGGTTTCCTTGAGCTGCAGGCGATGACGCAGCGGTTGAACAAGATGGTCAACTCCCTGGCGAATCGCGACGTGGCGGTGGTGATGGACAACGAGACCTATTCCCACCCGGATGGCAACGATTGGCAGGGCACTTCTGCATTTTACTTCCCCCACAAAGCGAAGCGAGCTCCGAGGTGAAGTTCATTTCACACACCACGTCTCACTGCGGGTGGCCGTGGCTGACAATCAGCGAGAAGGGGATGTCAGTGCCGCTCTTCTTCGCGAAGGACTGCGCTGATCGGGGGAAATTTAGGAGTACTGAAATGCCTACCGGAAGCTGCAGCCGCTCATCAAGAAATACCATAAGGGGTGAAGACGCGGTGATCTAGCCGGGCGTTCAAGGTTACCGGTTCACTACTCGAAGCGACGTTGAAGGAGATGGAATATTTGATGCTGGTGCCTCCAAGTCGGCGAACCTGTCCAACGTCCCCCGGCTGCGTCCCATCGAGAATTTCTGGGCCAGCCTGAACCTTACGATCTACTTTTCCGTCCATTTTGTCGCCAAAACTGAGATAGAATTTATTTATAATAAACGAAGAAAGAACTCAAATATGCTCACGTTGCGTGTGGTGTAGCAGCAGATCAACTATAAGACCAGTAGGTCCCGGAACAAATATGAGTTTTTTCTTGGCCCAGTCAGTAATAGCACATCGGTCCTAAGCGGTCTCAAGCTTAATAATGGTACTTCATTACTAATACCACTAAATTTGTTTTTATTTTATTCCGTCCTGTAAACTAATTTACATTGTAACGAGTTTTAGTCATTGGCTCTTCAGCATTGTTTAATGTTTTATGTGTTTTATAAAGCCGATGTTCAGGTATGTTATATTCGAAGCCTAGCGGTTCAGCTTTAAAAAATGTTTGTTAGAAATCGATAACCTACCAATCTACAACTAAAACTACAATTTGAAAACTTCTGGGGCCGATTCCGGATGACCTGCGATCCGATGTTAGGCAGTGTGCCCTGTACCGATTGATACCTTACCAATGATCGTCGAAGTATTTTTATCTCGCCAGATTTGACCCTTTGATGTTCTTGTCCTCGGAGGAGGTATGCAGATTTTGAACACGTCGAAGCTAGGTGAGCTGTTTAAAG
The DNA here is from genome assembly GCA_034211315.2 of Aedes japonicus. Taxonomy (NCBI): domain Eukaryota; kingdom Metazoa; phylum Arthropoda; class Insecta; order Diptera; family Culicidae; genus Aedes; species Aedes japonicus. The sequence continues at coordinate 38,640 of JASCZW010013384.1, forward strand.
CGCAACTCTCCCAGATTGGCATGCCTTACGCGACACCTGAAGTATGATTTGCTTGCAGACAGCAAGTTTTGTTTATGATACTAAGACCTTCTGATGATCAATGTACAGTAGCTTCAACAGAACGACACTTTGCAGTCTTGTTATTCCTGCCAACCTGCTCCTGAAAATAAGTTTTCTGATTTAGCCCATTCATCGTTGTGTTGTTCAGGCCATTTTACAATCCTCAGTGAACAAGATTGAGAGCTGGGAGGTGGAACAGATGACCTGGCTCTTTGTTATATAGATACAGATCACCAGAGTTTATCCGTATAGAAACATCCAGGCTTACGTAGCTTCGCTAAAGCGCCTATTACCCTACCATTGTGGACGACTGCGGTATCATCGGCGAACAACGACAGAGATCCATTTTCAGGAGCGGGGTATGTCCGAGGTGAAGGAAGGAACAGAAGTGGACCTAGTATACTTCTGCGGAACACCGGCGAAATCTCCTCGCATCGGAAACTGCACCCTAGAAGAAACGACGGAAACGTCCTGTCCGTCAGATAATTTTTAATTATCTTCCCCAGAAAGATAGATTGTATTGATGCAGCTTTGTAGCACCAAGCCATCATGCCAATATTATCAGCGCTTTGTTTATAGCGCCATGGCAGATGATTTGCTGAGCGAGCACGTGCCGGAAGCCAAATTGTTCGTCGAGCAAGATGGTGCTTCAGCCGTAGCAGGAGCTTCAGCAGTCATCGGCAGATCGCTTTCTCTCTCAAACAGTTTTCGAGCACTCTTGAGAGAAGGCTTACTGGCCTGAGTATTTGAAACATAAAGACCTTTTCCAGCCGCGGATGGGGATGAATCTGACCGACTTCCAACACGGTAGCTAAGTCGCAGACATTGCCTAAATCAATGCCAGATGAACGTAGAAATGGGGCCCACTGCTAGAGGCCCAAGTTCAAGTGATGTTGTCGAAACCCCGCCTTCATGTTCTTGTAGACGCTTTGATATGTAGGTCAACAATTCGCTGCTGAGATCTCCAACTCTTCAGGAAGTCAGCTGGGACTAAATGGCTGTTTACAAGTGGATCATCGATTTTTTTTTTGTTAGCGTAGAACCACAGCGTCCACTGAGTTGAACTTTGTGGTATGTTCTGGAAGCATTATTCAATTGCATCTTAAAGCTAGATCACCATTTACATTGAAGTGACCAACTTGGGTGACGCGTCTCTCAGTCAGGCAAAATTGAGTTTATAAACCATCATGCCTTCCCAGAATTGCAGTCCAAATTTCTTTTAGGTTGCATATAGCCACTGTACAGAAATTTAAGTCTGTTTTGTACATAGTATCACAATTGCAAAGCAGATGTTCTGGAGGTTTCTCGTTCCATGTTATGAGAAACGATAGATATCATTCTGAACCTGGCCAACAAGCTAAATGATATCACCGGGCAATGTCCAAGTTATTAGCCAGTATAAGTACAAAGAAACTAACAAGAGAAGCTTTTTACTAATTGTAACATTTGGAATAATTAAACCTTTTCAAGCGAAAATGACGTTAGTTGTCACCTTGCTCTTTTCCGCATTTACCTATTTTTATGTTGTATATTCGCAGAATGGTTCTAAATAATAACCAGCATTTGAACTTGTTTAGTGTTGTCTGCCCTTTCATTATTTTCTGTCAAAAAGCAGAGGTCCTGAATCAGAAGAATCATTGTTCTCTTGGCACTGCCAGAAAGAATGCATTCCTAGACAAGTTTTGGATGTACATTATAATTACTTAATGCTTTGAGAAAAAGAAGTATTGTCTAAAATACAAATATTTGTATATCTATATTTTCTTTCAGACAAACGTTAACATTTTAGAAGAGGATAAAGATCTCCTTGATTGAAAACTGTTGATAGTTTCCCACGCGTTACCGAGATTTCTACCCCAGGGCCGAAGATTCCTGCTCCTGTTGTTCCAATTTTTGAGCCATCTGTAAGAATTTATTGAGCCAGACGAACAGTAACCCTCCATCCCAATCTATACGTGACGTTTCATAATTTTGTATGTATGCTGCGGTTTTCCACAGGGTTTCATCCAGTCTCCATTCATACATCACTGTTGAATCAACGATGAATGGGTCTTGGTTTAGTTTTCAAATATTGTCAACTTCAGAACAGTTTTCTCAGGCCAATCTGGGAGCAGCGGATGTTACGAAAAAATTATTTCTCCACACCGCTCAATAATTTTGGTCATCCATCAATGCCTTTTAAAGTTCGCTGGTAGCTGCTTCCGGTAGTGTTGCGTACTTAAATCAATTTTAGTGGGTCGAGTCAGTTTGGCACAGAGTTGCTCGTTCGATTAATCATTTAACCCCGATCATCAACCAATTGGCGTAGACGATGGGTAGATCCGTCTGGCAGATATGATGTTGCTGACTGAGAGCCAATCTTTGCCACTGACGGAGGAAGGCTGGCCGAGCTGATCTCCTGACGCGCGATCATAGCGATGTTGTTCCCATGTTGGTGAGGAAGAGCGTTGATTGTCGTGGAATGGATAAACGATGGAGTATCCGGGCCCAGGACGACAATGGTTCTCTTCTGGGTCTTCCTGCAGAATTATTACGTCTGCCCACCAGGTGATAAACTGCCCCAGCCCCCAGGTGATAAACCGCCCTTTCTCCGAGCGTATTTAGAATGTCGCCCAGGACCGTTCCTCGTTTCCGTTAGCGGTGCTGGCTTGCCGGCAATAGGCCGCAAATGATGGTGATAGAGCCCAGTCTTCAACCCTTCGATTCCGATGGCTTTACCTGATCAGCCGGTATTATCTGGCCAGATGGTAGTTGATGCCAGCTTCAGGTCGATCGTCCGACGAGAGCCGCTTTCGATCAAGTCGCACAATCCGAAGGCCCAGGATAAAGAAGCTGAGTTCCGGCCAGCTTGAGATGTATCTCTTCGGTGACGATGGCGATATCGATGGCCTTGCTGTTAAGAATTGAGCCGTTCCTCCTGCGGCAGAGAGAAGCAGAGCGGCAGAAACGTAGTTGGCGGTAGAGTTCTGAACGAACTCGACCATTGATCCGCTGTAGAGCTGTCCATCGACGGTTGCGTGAAGGTACCAGAACTGGATTGCCCCAGCTCGGGAGGAGGAGCCGGAGTGAGGCGGCGGCGGTAGCCGCGGAACGCCGGAACGGATGCTGGATGGCGGCGCATGGGGAGTAGTTCAATGGCACTGCGGTGGACTGGCACTGCACTGCGTTGCCGTACCTCTCGTTCATTCGAGGTGCGGCAGCGTTGACCAGGCCTAGACTTTGTGGACGCTTTCGCGGATGGCCAAACACTCCGCTCGTTAGGACAGGTTCGAGCGATGCCTCTGGCGGTTAAAGAATTCACAGTTGGCGCACTTTGGCGGGGCACCATCCGCATCGGGTGCAGTCCATATTGAGGTACCGGCACACTTTTCTAATACCGGGGTTTCATGTGGCAGTTTCGTCCTAGACCAAACGCCAGAGCACTAGCCGCACCGTGTCACGCCGTGCTGCATCGGGCGGTACCGGTACCGGTCCCACTGATAATGGCGTTAAAGGTCTGGTTTTCGCTTAAATATGTCCGCCATCGACGAACCTTCTCCGGTGCCGGATCAGATAGAGATGGTCTCGGATGATTTGTTAAGATGGTTGAATTGGGAACACCACTGGTTTAGAGCCGCTGCTTGCAGCTCAGCGCTATCGGAGTGAATTCTGAAGGCCACGCAGAATCACCATAAGGTTTGTTGCCAGTAATCATGAGTAAAACCCGTGTTGCTTGGTGACCGTATGAGCATCAACAGTACGGTAGTTTGCCTTTGTTGAGCACATTATCTTTGTGCCCGTACCGCACAGCTTAAAGGCGATTAATATTTAATCGTTACAGTCTGTCCTAAGGGCAGCGATGTTCCCGAGGTGGTGAAAGCGGCGGGATCTTTCACCTTTTTCTTACCTCAGCGGGGAAGTGGTAAACCGATTGCTCGCTATAGACGGTCGTTGGGGTCCGGCGGACCGGTGTCATCATGCCGTGGCCGCTTGTAGCTGCTCGGTTTTGCTACGGTTTCAGATGATGCCGGAGTGGATGTCACCACTTGGCGAATTTTTCGACCCATTGTCATGGCAACAGGTCGAGTGGAGAAAATGTTCACAACCTGCAGTGCTTTTTCTGCTTGCTATCGCTAATAATTGAGCATGCGCTGGTGATAGCTCACGAACCGGACGCATAAACCGTGGAATCGGACCCCCATCCGAGGGGGGAAGGGAAAATACAAACTAGTATCGATAGAGAAAAATACGACCGAACGTGTCACTTGTTCAAACTTAAATGAATGAAGAAAAATGCCAGAGTGTCCCCTTTATTTTTCTTTTTCAATGCAGAGACGTTCGGGTACCTGAAATATGAAGTCCGTGCCGCAGTACTGTATGTAAATTTATCAGCAAATCGCATATTCAAATCGTTTTTATTATTATATTTATATTATTTCATCGTACAGAAACAGTACTCATGTGTCATCGTTAAAATTCCCATGAGCTACCTTCAACAGCTGTCAGAGACTTAAAGTTGCAGTTAGTGTTCCGAAATAACACCATTGAATTTATAATTTCATTTCATTGTCCTTTCGATAATTTATTATAATCAACCACGTCAACCGACAATAAGTCGGAACGTTATCTTTAACACTAACACTTATCATTACGCACTTTCTCCAGGATATAGCCTTCTAATCACCCTCCGCCTGACCAGCTCCTCGTTTGCAGTCCATAATTTCACACACCGCAGTTAATCGTGATATAATTTGTCTTCCCCCTTCCCAATCCTACATACGATCTGCAGTGCTCACACATTACAACAGCAATTAGTTAGTGGAAATCACAATGTAACAGTAACAGGAAAAGTAATTACCACCACCCAATTTCCGGCTGTGGTGACGACGACGATTCCTGCCCGCGAGCGTCGCTGGGTCTGCGTTAATTCCTCATGATTACACGCACAGTATTGCCGTCGTCGTCGAAGGTGTTAGATTGTGGCGTTAGACAATTTCATACCGGAAAACTTTTAATTAAAGCCTGAAAAACGGTTCACCGACGTGCGCGACCGGCGGTCCTTTATAAACACCAAAGTGAGCGTAATCTGTCTTGTTCTAACCCCGGGAAAGATCAGCGCCGGATCGTCGTCTGCCCATGCGAGCCGAAAGGGTTAAGAAAACGTTCTTGCCGAATGCTATCTCTATCCTCTGTGGTCCGGGAAGCCATGCAAATTAATTTTATTGCACCCGTCCTTTCGCGTCGCTCACGACCGCGTCAGACAAAGAAAGCGTTATTGACACATGAATTATAGATGACAAATGCAGCAAAAGAGCGCAGGGTGACACTTTGTCCTTTCCGGTGGTGCACGGTTCAACCTGGCGTGAAGGGAAAGTTTGTCCTTGTAGAATCGACTACGGCGAGGAAACCATTTTTGTTCCTGATTGGAGTGAGAGGAGGCGAACGACGGCGAAGAAAGTACAAATTTTACCAGTTTATTACTGAGAGCCAGCATCGACGACAGTGGGTAGCGACTTCAGTTAGAGCAAAGATGATGGAGAGATCATATGTTTGTTGTTTGTCGATAAGAGATGTGTGAAGTGATTTCTTGGCTGCTTCCTTTCCACAAGCTGCATTGGCGGCCATCGTCGACGGAGTTATTTTTATTTCATAAGATGAGTGAAACAGTTTTGTTGCTGCTGAAGGTGTCGGTTGATTAAATTTTGAATGGGAATTTTTGAGTTATTGGAGGTTGATAGGTTCAACGAGAGTGGGGGTGGAATTTTGATGGATGGAAACTGGGGCAACAGTTTAAGCGATTCAAGTTGTTAAATAGAAATAAGAACATCGTCTGA
>JASCZW010013385.1:0-25748 GCA_034211315.2 Aedes japonicus
AACAACGCGTATTTGGAGCTAACATTTACTCGGCTTTTTTGCTACTGAGTGTATGTACAGAGAGGAGCTGGAAAACATTTTTTGATCAAATCAATCAGGCATGCTTTTAATACGTATTGCATGCAGTTCGGGACTTTATTCCATGCTATGGAATTTTCTGGGGTGTAACGCTCGTTGCTGAAGATATGTGCCGATAGACAAGAAATAAGCAGAGGGATTAATGTCTAAATATTGACAGTTTCAATTATAGATTACATACAGCTTCATCAAATGTCTCAGGTGCTAAATAAACTGATTTAAGCCCATCACGTATCCTAATTTAAATGCCTCTACTAATGATCCAAAAAGAATCCTTTCGATGACCGTTTCAATCGAGGGATGATGGTTTAGTTACCATCAGAAAAATTAAAAATAATTATAATCAAATTTAATAATGCATAAAGTTCTAAGACTTTTATGAAAATAAATCGACATAAATTATGATTGAATGTAATTTTCAATTTGAAGTATCATAATTAGCTGTAAAAACTGCCATCATGAAAAGTAATATTATATTCATTACAAGCTCTCAGTTTGAGTTCGTATTAGTTCGTATAATCGATAACATCTTGAACGCCTAAAATTTACGGAATATCATCAAAATTGAGTACCACCGCTCAGTTTTTCAAGTCAGAATAAACAAGTAATTACCGCCATGTTGTGTATGTGCACGTGAAGCATGAAGAATTGCGAAAAAACATTTTCAAAACGCACAAAATAATTGCGTGTAGCTGTGAGAATCGGAGTGAGTGTATGTACGGTTTTTTGGATCACATATGTATAAACCGGCATGATTTCAAGTGGCCGTTAACAAATAATAATTTGCTCCAAACCTCAAACCTGAAAATAAGCCATCTAGCTGCTACACTCAAGTGGAATTAGCATAAACACTTTTATTAGACGATTTTTGAAATCAACAACTTATTCCTTTTATTTTCATCGGTGAAAGAAATCAAAGATCTATTTTATTTCTAACCTCAAAAAAATCTGAACGAAAGATTACAAACAGTTTTAAATTTACAGATCATATATAGACAGTACTAGTAAATTAACAGCTAACGTTTTTCACGCGTAAATTTCCATTGAATATAGTAGAGGTAAATGTGTCACATTCAAGTACACATAATTTGAAAAGGTTTTGTTCGAGCTGTGTAGCACGATCTAATCTTGAAAAAAATAATGTCGTTCTTTCATGTTCCTAGTGCAAAACCTGGTCGTTGGCCATCGTCAAAAAATAATTTAAGTTGTCGTTATGATCAGATTGATGAATATGTAGAACAAATGAACTCCATGTTTTACGCTACGTTTAAATTTTACATGTTTGCTACTTTAATTTGCGAGCATTACGTTAACGGGCAAATTTAATCTGTTAAACCTTTTTATTAACAATGGAGCACTAATTTTGAAAGTAACAAGGTAAAAAAAAACAAATTTTAACTTGTAACTTGTAAAAAATAGGTCCGATGTCATTTTAATACTCAAGACAATGATCATGTTAATTTAAGGCTTCTTAATCTCAGTATTAAGTATAGTGGCAATTTTTAAACGCATTATGGACTTCGATTTAAGGTTATCAAATCTATTCTTAAAGCTGTTGGTAAGGTAGCATTTTGAATGTGATTTTGAGTGTAATAGAATTAATTATTTTGGGATTCAAGTAAGGATTTAACAATAAATCATAAATAACGTAGAATTGACAATTGTAACATTATTGCATGGCGTATGAAATATTGCAAGAAATTTTATTGTGAAAACTCTTAATAATAATGAATGTTCATTATTTTTAAGAGAGTTAACAATGAAATTGCTAGCGCCACACAATAATGTTTGCAATTTTTCTAACAAGAGACTAGATTTAGACGCTATCTGCCAAAAAAAACATAAAATATCTAATTATTTTTTGCCAAAACTAGCATTCCCTTAATGTGCAATAGATAACACAAAATATTAATTAATTCTTTCAAACTGTGTATATTGAATTAATATCTTCCCGATTACTGAGCCCTACTCACCATTTGATCATTAAATTCGGCCTTACAGTGCTTAAACTGTGTATAAAACTTGAATGAGCTCTTTTTTCTGGTACGATTGTGGTAAATAACAAAAAGCATGAAATGCACTCAAAACTCGCAACAAGTTAGCAGATCATTGCTGCAGCAATTTGTTCCTCCAGAGGCATTCGACAAAAGTTTTGCACTAATGTTCGCAACAGCTCCTCAACTTGCACCACGGCACAAAACGACACTGCGCTTCGCTAGCTTGAAATGCAAACCAACCAGACCCACCTTATCCGGTAGATAAGAAGATGAAACCAGCTTAATATAATTATTTCCCATGCCACACCAAGGTAGACAGGATTCTGGCAGGTTTGTTATTGCTGGTGCCATGGTTTGCGGTTGGCTGCATAATTTTGCTGCTGTTGTTATTATTGTTGCTACTTTTTCTCGGTAAGAAGACTAAAAATGAAGCATGTTTTCCAAACCGTGGGAAGAGACCCAGCTTCTTCCAATGGGAGAACACCGGAAGCGCAACGCCTCATGAAAAATGCAGCATAATCAGCATAACCAAATCAAGGACGGTGACATCGGAGCGACATGGTGTGCTGGCTGAGAGGGGGGCCGTTTTCCCATCATAAATTGGAGCATATTAAATTTGCTTTCATAGGTGACAGACTGGCTCCGTTGCTTTGGTTTGACATTCGACGGAGAAGAAAATCATAAAGTTGTAGATAAAGTTCTATAACACCACAACCGAACCCTTCTACATCAAAGCACGGGTGCTGGAGCTAATGCTGCATACTGTTGGGAATTTCCCTTGAGGGAAAATTGTTGTTGTATAACTATTGCCACTGGCGAATAAATTTCGTTAGAGTTTTTTTTTTTCTCTGTTGTTGCTTTTGCTCTTGGGAACAGTTTATACAAGTGTTTGCAATGCAGTGTACTTTGACGTGTTACTCCGAAAAGTTTCAATTTATCATGCTGAAATTGTGCGGAATACGTTGTAACAGGTTAAGACGAAGCTATCTCAGTGGGGAATACGAGTTGCAATATAGTTTGGTTCATAATTCTAACCGTCCAGAATATCATATGGACGAATTTCACGCCAACTCATCCAGTGATTGGCAGCACCCTCTCAAAATCTAACGAAACCTTGTGGGTGAGTAGACTATGTCTTTTCAAGCAACTTTGCTTACCATGTTTTTTTTTCAAAATTTATCTAGACTATTTGGAAAAGGCAATAGTTTTTTTTATCGTTTTATTCAAATCAACATAACTCAAAAAGGAAAAGACTTACAAAAGAGTTATGCACTTTTAAGGAAACTAAGTTTTGCTAACAATAAATTTTTTATGTCAACATAACTCAAAAAAGACAAGACTTACAAAGAAGTTAAAAATTGATGACTTTTAGAAAATTGTCTCAGCTTTCATAAAAACTAACGTAAAATTTATTTTACACACTAAAAAAATTATTTTGAAATTTAAAGTCAATTTGCAAAAAAATGCAATCTTAGAATTGGAAGGTTTTTTTTTCTTAATAAAGGCGGTATAATTGCCTAAAAGTTTGCCATACATAGCAAGATGGGCAATTTGTTGAAAAAAAGTTTTTTTTGTCCTATTTTTACCGTGTATCATGCAAACTCGTCTATTTATGGTCTTCAACGCCCCTTTACAATCCAATAAAATGTAGCAGTCATAAAGAATTGAATGTATTGAACATTTGGTAAAAAACAAAAATCGTCTGGACTAACATTTGAAAAGGGTAAAAAACATTAAACATCCCTTTACATCAGTAGAACAGAACCAAAAGTGTACGTTTAAGTGCAAGTCATTCATAATTGCTTGTTCGGATATTCCTATTTTTAGGGGCGATTCAAATATGGATTCGTATATATTTGGGTGGAAGAGAAGGGGGCGGAAGGAAGGTCCAGATTTGTTACAGAATGTGTAAAAGGTATGGAAAAAACTGTGATAGAGGGGGGCTAATAAATCTAAAATAATAGCGGACGTCATATTTGAATCGTCTTTAAATGTGTTTGATGCATATTTGAGGCAATATGAAAATTCTAATTTGACAACACTTGATTCAAATTCATTAAAAAATGATTCATATATGACGTTATATGAATTTTCGAAAAACTGTTTATGTCAATGGTAACTCATAGGTTTTTGCTTGGTAAGGGTTTTATTTTATTTCTTTTTTATATATGTACATCATTTATCATCTATTTATGTACATCTTCACGTATTAGTAATTAACATAGCGTCATAGTTTAAATTCTTAAATCTTTCACATACAAAGCGAATTTCTTTATATTATCCTTTGAATGAGAAAACTGAATAGGTACAAAGCAATGAACCTGTGTAACAGCTATTGTCTCTACTTAGATATAAAACTCCTCAAGTTCTTCTAACAGTTTTTCATACCCAAGTAGCACACTTTGGCCATTATTAGATCTTGTTACTTGATTGTGACATAGCAAGTAATATTTATGTTATCTCAACCGAATGGCAACAAGTGTGCTACTAGGGTACTGTTCAGCTGATATGAAGCAGAAATTCAATTTTGTAATACTTTTAGTTGACTGTTCAACTGCTCAGTCATATAGTTCTCGAAGAGTGTTGATTGTGTTTCCATAATCTTGAGCAAGTGTTTCCATAACCCTTGCCTTTCACTTGAGATGACCACCAATAGCATTACATGGACTATTCCCATGAGACGTTTCAATCCATATATGGACTTGTTTAATTTTGTTTAATGAAGTTTAGCAATTATAATATTTACAGCTGCTATTGAATCTTGGGTCAATACTTCAGATATTACGATAAAGCTTTTGTTTTCCAATTTATTGCCCTTCATGTAATATACTTCAAAGGTTTAGTAATAAACAAGATCAACCAGCTAATTTAATGGTATTATCACTAAAGCTTAAGAAATATTTAATTTAAAAATAAGCTCTTTTAAAATAGTTGCCTTGATTTTCAAAACATTCAAAGACCCTTAATAAATCCACATTGTCATTATAATTCAATTTGATTCAATTCAATTCAAGATGGCGCGATACACGGTAATAATTGGATATGAAAAATTTGATTTGGTAAAAACATGTTCCCCTTAAAAGTGGTAAGTAATTACCAAATAGAATAAAATTGTAATTTTTATGCAAATATGGGAAAGTGCTCTAATGTGGGTCTGTGGATCTAAAATTCGGCCTATCGGTAAAATTTGCCTGTCTCTAATTATCCTTCATATTAATATGTAAGTGAGATATCCTTGCGCTGAACTGGCTAGCTTGATTTTCTGTCCTGAAGCTAAGAGTTTAGTTTTTAATAACTGAAAATCTGAAAATCTAAGAAGACGATCTGAAAATCTAAAAATCTGAAAATCCAGAAATTTAAAAATCTAAATATCCAAAAATTAAAATATCTTAAAATCTAAGAATCTAATCATTTAAAAATCTAAAGATCTAAAACTCTAAATATCTAAATATCAAAAAATTTATAAATCTAAAAATCTGAATATCTAAAAATCCAAAAATCTAAAAATTTAAGAGTCTTAAAATCTTACTATCTTAAAATCTTACAATCTAGAAAGCTTAAGATCTAAAAGTCTTAAAAACTAAAAATCTTAAAATCTAAAATCTAAATATGCTGAGATTTTGAAACTCGGCCAATGCATTCTTCAATCCACACTCTGTGAATCATCCGGTAAAATGTGAGTGCAATTGGTTTTAAAAAAGCCCCTGGCAATAATAGAAGAAAAACCACCAAAGCCGTCACTCCCTCTATCCAAAATTTTGAGAATAAAACTAAACAAAAATCTAAAAATTTTAATATCAAAAAATTTAAGAAACTAAAAGTATCAAAACCAAAATTTATAAACAATAAAATATTCAAAATTTGAATTAAAATCATATATTCAGGAGCATAAGGATCCAAAGAAAAATCAGACAAACGTAAAGATTCCGCGATTTTCTCGTCATTGAAAATTCGCCTAATCAATCCACCATGGTCATTTCGAAGAAGAAGAGTTCACCTATCCAATAGAATTGAAGGTTTACATGAGTAGCCTTTGTGCGATGATAACTTAACGGAAGAAGCCATTGATTACGTTTGTCAGTTAGGCCCCAATGAAAAATCTCTGTCAATATATTAAATTTAATAGACACCTCTTACTTAAACAGTCCTGACTATTCAATGCAAAAATCTGGTATTTCCAATTACTGTTAATTTACACTTATCGTCAAAGATGGTTTTTGAACTTTCTCACGCCTAACAAAATGATATGATACACTCTACAGGGTGCGGCAGAAAATCATGCAAAAATGTACAAACTTGAGTATTGGATTAATTCGTGTAGCAAGTGACTAATTTTTGTTGAAAGTGTATTTGTTTATGTCTACTTTCAAGTGCTGCGTCCAAACATTCTATTTGTTCTATTGCAAATTCGTCAAAATGTTCGCGAAAGAAGTGATCACCAGTTTGTTGCTCGCCCAGAAGAAGCCGAAAGAGATTGCCAAGGTGGTAGGGTGCCATTTGGCAACAGTTTACCGCATAAAAAAGTCCCTGCAGGATGGTCCTAAGCAGCGGAAGCCGAGAAGCGGACATCCGCGCTTTGCACGCATGCCGAACGTGATCAAATCGGTCCGTGCAAAAATTGCTCGCATCATCAAAGAAGACCTGCATGCATCTTCCAGAGCCAGAGTGAAACGCCACTTGATTACGGAGTTGGTCAAGGAACTACGAGTGACTCGTTCCAAGAGATGGCTTTCCTTGTTGAAGAAGGAAAAAATGATAATCCTGTTCTCCGACGAAAAGCTTTTCAGCATCGATGCTGTGGCCAGCAGCCGGACGGACCGGTTCATTTCACCGCAGAAAATGGAGAACGCTCCGAAAAAAGTGAAATTCAAATTTCAAACCAAACATCCGGCGGGTGTCATGATGTTTGGCTTGGTGGCGTCCAACGGTTTGAAAATGCCGTCTGTTTTCATTGATGCTGGAGTTAAAATCAATACCGAAGTGTATATCGATATTTGAATGGACCAAGTGCTTCCCTGGGTGAAGGCCAACTTCTCCGAGGACCAAAACGTTGTCCTACAGCAGGATGGAGCACCGTGTCACACGTCCAATCGAACCCAACAATGGTTGAACGATAACATGAAGTTTTGGTCGAAGGGTTTGTGGCACCCTAGCAGTCCAGATCTTAATCCGTTGAATTATTTGATTTGGGCATATGTTGAAGCACGAGCCTGCAAAACATCACACCCTAGTGTGAAAACCCTGACGTCAACCATAACATGCACATGGTAGTCAATGTCGGAGGACAACGTCCGAAAGGCATGCTCTGGCTTCCAGCGTCGGCTCGAAGATGTTACGGATAAAAATGAAGGACACATTGAATAAATTTGTTTAAAAGGACTTTATAAAGATAACGGCACTCGAAAATGGTGATATTAAAGCTTGAATTAGTTGACAATTGGATTTGAAAGAAAAAGAACAAATTTTCGCATTATTTTCTGCCGCACCCTGTATTTGTTTTACACCCCGTTCATACTACAGCTTATATTACGTGATATAAATTTTCTTGATATCAGCATCGATACATCTCGTTTTCACTGAAATTAGGAGAAGGTCCATTAATATTGTCACCCAGTAAGGGAAGAGGGGGCTTTATAAAACGTGACAATCCATACAAAAACAATTGAAGGTCCATACAAAAAACGTGACAAGTTATACAAAGTAACTTCTGCTTTACGTAATTTATGGACGTTTCCTAATATGCATGGCATTTGATATCAAGATACTCTATATCACGTACTATAGGTTTATATCAAACATTTTCTATGTTTAAATCTAACTGACATCGATGTTTGAAACAAAAATCATTTTATGTTTATTTTAAATATGTTAATGATGAGAATAAACGTACATATTTTCGGTACAAGAATAAATTATTATTGTTTTTAATAGTATTTGGAATCTACTGATTGTGTTCTAAATTTATATGATTTTTTCGATGAATCCGGGTTATTTTAAGTTTGGTTTTGGCTTCAATGCCAACAGGTTCCAAGAATCGAACAAACAACCTACCAATTAATGTGACGATTGGCTCATGTTGCGATCGTCGGAAGCTTGCCTCGCCCTCACATTCTGGAGAGGGAAGCTCGGCGGGAAGCACACATTCAAATTTTCCTACCCAATGAATGTGTTGTTGAAACTAACATGCTTTGAATTTGATTCAAAAATTGTTATTTTTGTTCGAAACATGCTTTCTATTAACTTCAAATAATTTTTATGTTTCAAATTGAACATCGATATTTTTGATTAAAATGGACGAAATTTGTATCCGTGTATGAGCCGTCAGATGCATTTTTTCCAGTAAAAACTAGATGTACGAGCATAGATAAGAAGCTACTCTATATCAAGTGATAAAGCTCGTAGTCTGGACGGCACATTACAAAATTATGAAATAACGTTCAACAAATTTACCGATTCGTTGAATATAAAGAAAATATGAATGTTTGAAGGTTACCTTTGCCCAACCATATTTAGTACATTACTTAAGCATAGATAGATAGTTTTGTTTTATTCACCATTATTCACTACAATATTTAGTTTATTTCTCAATTATTGGTAGCCTCTGCACTTTAAATGTGGCTGGAGTTTTTATTTTCCATATTGAAATTCCGTCAATCTCAGCCCTTCGAAATAACATGAGAACAAAATGCTTTGACGAGATTCCCGAGGGGGTAGGCTACCTTAACCATTTTTAATTTCAGGGCAATCGAAGTTTTGAGTTTTTGTTTGTTACATTGCAAAACACTTTGTCAGGAAGCAGATGATGTTTAAAACCATGTTTTAGTGCTCCAATTTTTTCCACACATCACTGGTTTGATTACCATTATTTGTGGTATAAATGTGTGCACTTGCGATGGAAATATTCTCAACATTTAAGGCGGACATATCATTATTTTTAAATAGAAACTCACTTGCGATATTGCCAAAAGTCGCAACACGAAAATGTACACTGCAGTTTCTAGAACGAAACGACACGCACACCCTCTGGATGTCACATCTCATCGAGATGTCATAATTTGTCATCAGTAAGAAAAGCAGGTTTCTGATGGGCTAATGAACTTAACTGAAGGGATGCATATACGGTGCACTCTCGCAGCACTTTACTCAATTTTTGAGTACAATTGTATGCTATCTCTTTTTCTCTCACAGAAATGTTACTCAATTTTCGTAAAAAGTGGATCTACTCAAAAATTGAGTTGACATCGACCGTTTGTATATTTGTTATAACATTGCACAGTGGTCCACAGTGGTGCACAGTGGCTACTTTAGGCGGACATGAGGTTTTCAATGGAAATTTGTGGTTTTAGAGCTTTGGTTACTTTTGAAACTTGTTGCAAACTTATTGTACTACAATTTGTATGAAATTATTTTAAACGCAATTTGTATGAAATTAAATTAAACGCAAGAGCGGCGTATGCTCTAACTTTTATATGAGCCAATATCGTCAGATGATATGTTCTTCTTCCATGTAACTGTCATATACTGATCAGAGATAGCCATGATTGCTGTGTGTTTTGATTCTATTTGAGCCCTTGATGACTGTTTTAATTGAAAATTGTATGTTACAGAAAGCAGCTTTAAAAATGATAAAAAAATATCATCTCTCCCAAATTCTCCTTAAACGTAATCTAAGGTGTGAAAAATCAAGTCATGATATGCCATATTTTTTTCAGGTGCTCCATTTCATGTTGTCAGGCCTAGAGTATGGCGTAAATTTTACTGAAAATTTACTATAAAATGAAAACAAGAAGAAATACAACTATGGTATATTCAGCAAAATTGTAGCAAATGTCTAAACAAACAACTTTGTAGAACATAGCAAGCTGGTAAAAGTTAAAAATGAATGACTTTTAGTCGAAAAACGATTATTTACTAAAATTCGAAATTATTGCAGTAGGCTTTGAAGCTAGACAAAAAATATGTTGTACAAAGTTTTTTATAATAACAATTTCTACATTTTTGCTCAACATATCATCTCACAATATTGGCTCATAAAAAAGTTAGAGTATACGCCACTCTTGCGTTTAATGCAAGAAAAAAATAATTTCATACAAATTGTAGTACAATAAGTTTGCAACATTTTCTCAGAAGTAACCAAAGCTCTAATACCACAAATGTCCATTGAAAACCTCATGTCCGCCTAAAGTTTCATACTGGACCACTGTGCATGGTGGCGACAGCCTATGTGAGACAGCCAGTATGGAAAGGTAGAGAGAATGTAAGAAAATATAGGCATAATGATTTGCAAAATAGCAGCCTGCTCGACTCACTACATAAGGGTAGAAATTACGACACGAGTTAGTACGCATAATTAATTTTTACATATTTTAAAATTAATCGCCATATTTTGCAGCTACTGTATGTACTAGTTTATTCAAAAAGTTTTGAAAGGTAAATGAAAGTGGGAAATCATTTTTATTGCTCAGTATAGTCTCCCATAAGATCAATACCCTAACTCCAACGATCATCCAACTTTATTGTCAAAATCAAGTAAATATAAAACAACAACAACAACAATGTAGAGTCAGTAATAAGCACGACTTGCGGCAATAGCAATGCTTCACTGTTTTAGTTGTTTTCTGACGTAACCAAATTCATCCATTACCTCGAGCTCATCTCAATTGATTTGCACATTTTCTCCTTAAAATTGCTGTATCTTACTTAGATCCTCATGCCAACAGATACTTGGTCTTTGATGAACTGATTTGATTTATTAAAAAACGTACCCCACATGTTAAAGTCCGCACGATTCATAATACCCTCTAGTGCAAAGTTAAGCAGAAGTCAAGGCACTCCATCGTCTTATCGATAGCTTTGTGTATTTCGAAAGAGTCAAATCATGCACCCGATATACTCATCTGGCGTTGTTCAACATTCATCTTATTCTTGATCAGTATTGCCGTTTTTCCTGGAAAACCGATCAAAACCAACAAAACTTCTGTCTTATAAGCCAGATAGTTTCTCATTTAAAACAACATCGCAAACCATTCATGAAATACTGACCCACGCCATCACGCAAAACACTTAATGCAAATCCGGTCGAAATCGGTTTCACTTGGCAGCACTCGGAAGCAATTGAACCTTCGCGGATAGTCGAAAACAGCTCTGAAGAATTGTGCCTAAATATCCCTGCCGGTATACATCCTAACCTGATTTCGCCTTAGCCTTATAAATGTTGCTTTGTACGGAGGACCCCCACTGCCTATTCATTGCTAAACCGGGTGGAAATCAATGAGCCGCGGATTTCGATTTGAGATGTTTCACAAGGTTGCTTGAAAGGTTGAATTGAGGGGAATCACAAATTCGCTTTGCTTTAAGGCGCAAAAGTTCAAGGAATCGATAAATTATTTCATCGAATCAGGGAGTATACCGTGTAAAAAGAGGGACTATTTGAACCCAAACTAAGAGCCGATTCGTTCTGTTCGCGAAAAATTATACTCAATGCTAACTAAAGGTTCTGATTTGCAAATACCATCATTTTTCAAAAGAAAACGACACAGACGGCTTATCGTCACTGCTGTAGCGTTGCTTGTGATTGAAGAAACGTTCGTCGATAGGAATGAGAAGCGTGTCAAATTAGCGTTTCAGGCGCCGAGGAAAACAACAATTAATTATTCTAATCCTAGTCACGTGGGTGTTGAGATTGGATGGATTTGTACATCGTTTGTAGTGGGAATCTTGGTGGCTTCCGAAATCTTCTCGTTACCGAAAGGTGAATTCACGTCTGCAGGGTTTCCAATTGACTGGTTTTGTTGATTTCCTTGCTGAATTTAATGCGCTAAAGATTCGTCATTCATCAGAAGCTTTTGGGAGGTGTGCCTTTTCGGTGAACAATCTGTTATTAGAATCCTACTGCATGCAAGCTTTAAATAGCCTGCAAACGTACGCAAAACCGAGAAAATGTTTGTGTTATTCATTACAATGAATGCCATCTGAAAGGAATAAATCCTCCGGAGTGTGCAAATAAGAGCAATGTGCAAGCACTCACTCAACCGAATACCATATTCAAGAAATTTCATCAAATGGAAATTGAGCTCCCACGTTGTTCCAAATTCAATCGAATTAAGCATAATTCAATTTGCTCAATTGTTAAGCATATACTCATGCAGAGAAGCACGTTAAACTGATCTACATGACACTGTCGGCATGTAGATGTCAGCCGCAACCGTTGGGTATACCGATTTCCCACTGCTCGACACGCAACAAAAGTGAACGAATGATTTGTAGTCTTTCGGAGGTGGGTGGTTTCCCACGGTCCCTCGATGGTGTCTGCCATGTTGGTCGGACACGAAAATTTAAATTACATCAACAATGTCCTATTGTTCCCTGCAGGATTGCACGTGCGAATCAAAAAGAGATGGTGTGTGAATGTTGTATCGCACTTCGTGTGCCGTCTGTGGTCGTATGAATATAATAGCTTCTCATTCAAAAATTCTGTTTGCTCTTTTGCAGGACCAAACACGTCAGCTTCGCCCGCTCCTACACCCTGACGTCGTTCGACGAAGCCATGGGTGGTCGACCCATGTCCCGTTTAGCCGCAGCCAGAAGCCAAGAAAGACTGATAGGTGGTAAAAAACCTACCATCACCCTCTCCCAGCACCAACCGATGGCAGCTCAGTTCGGAACGCCGCTGCACTCGATCCTCCAACAGCCAAATCACCAACCTCTGCTGGCTCAGCAGTTGCAGCAGCACCAGCTCCAGCAGCAACAGCATCAGCAATTACAGGTTGGTCAACCGCAGCCGATCCATCAGCACATTCACGCCCATCAGCACCTGCAGCATCTGCAGGCCCACCCCGGTCAGCTCATTACTCAACATCCACATCAGCATCAGCATCACATAGCATTACAACAGCAACAGCAGCAGCAACAACAACAACAGCAACAACAACATACATCCTCCTGGTAGTGCTGGTAGCCTGCTGACAACAGCCCAAACGGCTTCAGTGGCCGCCCAGCAGCAGGAGGTTGTAGTGGTGGAGAAAATCAAACGAAGTGCCATGAAAACGCAAGCAACGCAAACGGAGATTTATTTAAACAAGAAAGCAGCCGCACCGCATCAGCTGTCGCTGAGTCCCAGGACGGTTCACAGGGTAAGTAGCGATTATTTAGTTAAAATGGGGGGAGACTGGTGCAAGTTCAAGATTAATCGACAACTTAAAACGCGTTGCTTTAAAAACTCTTTGAATTCATTTGATATGAAACTGAACTGGGGTTCGAACTGTCAGCTGATTATTGATGAACTTTCGATGGGGTCCACACAGAAAAAAAAATCATGAATTTTAACAGGTGCGTAAAAGTTCTGTTTCAAGCCAAAGGAGTTAGTTTCAAGCCAAAGGAGGTGTGAACAACGAAATTGTTTGCAAGCTTTCATGCACCATACAAAAATGTTGGCATTTCATACAACAGGCTAGATTCAGGCGTTTTTTGGTTTTAATTGTCTTGAAATCTAGGTTTTTTTTTCATAAGAGTGAAACTAACACTGAGAGACTCTCTTTGATTATTTTCTCTTTCATTCATATTCCATCCACGCCGTTAAATAATGAAGAAGAGCGAGGCCGGAAAGAATCTCTCAATGTTAGATTCGCCCTAATAAAAAAAAATAACCCGAGAAACAACCCATTATGTTCTGCCAAATCTAGCATTTCCTTTATGTGCATTTGATAACGCAGAAAATTAAATGTTTCTTTTTATCTGTGAAGCTGCTGTTTTTTGGTCGACGATTTATTGTTATGTCACAATGAACTATAATTAATCGGCTTTTCTTTTTTTATTCGACGTGCCACGAAAATTAGTATTGTCTCGTCCACTTTTGATTTAGTGTTATATAAGGTGAGTGATTTAAAAGAGTAATTATCGTATTAATTTACCTAAAACAAAATTTTCGGCACAGA
Organism: Aedes japonicus; assembly: GCA_034211315.2. NCBI lineage: Eukaryota > Metazoa > Arthropoda > Insecta > Diptera > Culicidae > Aedes > Aedes japonicus. The sequence continues at coordinate 14,009 of JASCZW010013385.1, forward strand.
CAAAAAGGAACCTTGCGTTTTCTGCGTTATCTAGTGCAGCAAATAATGGGATATTGTGTGAAAATTTGAGCCAGAAAGCGTTTGAATCTAGCCTGTTGTATGAAAGATTGCCAGCATTATTGTATGGCGCATGAAAAATTGCTTACAATTTCGTTGTTTACGTCTGCTTTGGCTTGAAATTAAACGAGGGGGAATTTTACGCGCATTTTAAAATTCATTTTTTTTCTGTGTTATCATTGGTATCTCATAATCATCCCATATGTTTTTTTCCAATTCGTCATAACAGTGGCCATATCCGCGTTAAGGTGATCCAAACTTTGACATTAAAAAAAATATCTCTTGAACTACAAATTTATGCTAGTAGTTTTATCAATCAAAAACGAAAATGAATGGTAAATAAATAAACTTTTAAGAAAACATAAGAAAACATAACATTAAGAAAACATTAACAACATTACCATTAAGAAATTAGGAAAACATATGAAAATACGCATTATATTTATTTTTCATGGTTTCCGTAGAATCGAGACCGTTTTTCTATGTTCTCTTGAATGTAATGACCTTTTTTCATAACATATTACCAATGAGATTTTACTATATTTAAGTCTCTGAGCAATTTTTTATTCACCCATAATCCTACCATGCGTTTCCATTGTTCAAAGTTATTTGTCAAACATGCGTCTCCATAAACCTTGTAGCGGTATGATAATGAGCCATTTGTGGTGGCCAAACTTCGGAGTAATAAAGTAACCATTCGAAATAATGCGCCTAGTGAGTGGATAAACATTGTAATGAGTGAAGCTCATGAACAACATTCACTCTGATTGTGAGTTCGATAGATAAAAACAATGAATTCACTACTGCATGTCATTTCGAATGGTTACTTTATTACTCCGAAGATTATTCATCATAAATGGCTACAAGGTGCAATATGTTTAAAATGTTCCATGGGCACTGGCAAAACGTTGAGGCAGTTCAACTTCAAATACCAGGTCCCAGTCCTGGTCTGGTTCTTTACCGTTTTTGGAAAGAAACTGACTAGTGCTGCCAGATCAGTGGTAATACTGCCCAAAAGTGCTTCTGAAGTTCCTCCAGTAGTTCTTATCGATGAACTTGTTAGTCGAAGATGGTGATGAAAGGTCAAATACAGTATTTCAAAATGAAATGTTGTATTTGATTGTATAAACCCAGTTGAAAAGCTGAAATAGTGTATTATCACAAATCAGCACAATTTTGGAAAGCATTGCCACATAGCGGAGCTGTTCCATTATTCATCTCATGATCCATTATTGATAATAACCGGAAATGTTTGTTTCTTGTATGCATCATTGCCAAGGTATGCAATGGATTCTTCAACGCTGAGTTTGCAAATAGGATGCCGATTTTTGGATGCCGATGAGAGAAAAGATAATTAAAAGGATCAAATTTTCCTTAAATCCTCCGTATAACCTTCTATAAAAATGTTTTGACGCCCTGCTAGATAACCTTGCAGCAGTTGGTCGAGCTCTCAGTCATGGCACATGAAACAATGAATACCGGCATTTTTTCCAGCTCTTTTGTCGTCGTGGTGAGGGAACGTCCATTAATTACGTCACGCAAAACATGGCTTTTTATAAACCTACCCCCTCCTTTTGACACGTTTTTCATTCAAATTTTTTGTTTGGATCGTCACGTTAACCCAAACCCCCTCCCCTCCCCCCTTACTGCGTGACATAATCAATGAATCATGAAATTGTTGGAACAGATCCTCCAATTATCATCATCCAATCTTCCAATGTTCATCAACAATCGATTTATTTCCTCCAGTGATTGGACCAGTGCTTTAGTAATGGATAAAAGTATGAATTTGGATGTTTACAAAAGGAAGCAAATAAACAAATGGATTTCACGGATGCGCATCAAGTATGCAGCAACAATGGAGGTCAGTCCATCCGAAATGAGCTGTTAAACTGACTGACTGACTGACTGACTGACTGACTGACTTACTGAATTTAAGAAGGTCCATTCCACATTATCTTAGAACATTCAACGGACAAATCCAAAATTTAATATTTCACAACATCAACACAGAATTTTCAAAAAAACTTGTATTTTTGTGAATGGATACCAGTTTTACTCTTCAATCATACATGTGAGCAAAAATCGGTCAACACCAGTGCACAGTGGTCCAGAATGCGAATTTAGCCGGAAAGATACATTTTCAACCTATGTTTAATGTTTTGGAGCAAAATGGTCTACCACAAAGTTGTTACAAATAACAAGGCCGTTCTTTTGATGTGAATGAAAACTAGGGTACTTCTGATTTTCAGAGAAATTGAAAATCGTACTCATTTATTTCCATAAATAAAGGCATACATTTAAAAAAAAAAATGAAGTTTAAATACACTAAGGTTTTTTTTTTTGCACGGTTTTTTTTACACGGGTTGTTTTCGGCGATAACTCCGGAAATTCAAATCACATTTTACGTTTTGGGCCAAAAGTAATCATATAGCAGTAGTATCATAAAGTAAATACGCAAAATTTTAAAAACTGTATTTTGACCATTGCATGGAAAGGTAACGCATACAAACAAAATCGAAACAATATAAAATGTATCAGCGTGTGAATTTATCAACTCTATTTAGTCTTTTTTTACATGGTTCCATACAAAAAGTGGAACGTATCCCCCTGCAAAAAATAACCTTAGTGTAGTTTTGAGCAACTTTGAATGAATAAATTTTTCTGTACCTTTTGAAATGACCAAATTAGAGCATTTTTTCCTACAAAGAAATTAACAAAATTGGTTTATCGTCCATATACGTTACAGATGATAGTACAGGGTGAGGAAATATTCTCAACTAGCTGGCCCGGCAGACGTTGTCCTGCCCATAATTAAATTACTTTATGGAAAATTGGAGAAGGAGTTATAAATGAAAAAGTTTATTTGCAATAAGTATTAATTCCATTTATTTAGAGTTAATTTCTTACTGTTGTGTGATGATTTAATCAAAATGTGTTGCTGTAAGGTAAGGTTTATTGTCCAAGAACACTTATAGAACATTATAGATATTACCATAGGTGTTGGCATGAACTGTTCTCTTATTATGTTCGTTGCCCCAAACGAAGTCATTTGAAAACAACCATTATAACTCTGGATGTTCTGCAGAATATGTTTAGAATCACTTTCTGATCCAGATACCAATGAGCGCAAACGCTCTGGTGGTGGATTTAGTGGCGTTACTTTAACTTTGCCACTTGCACAACACAATTCATTTGGTGTTTCATTTGGGAGCTACAATGCATAACAATGAGAACAAACTTCACTCATTGATTCAATGGCGATTGATATATCCGCACTGAAATTAATCAAAGGATCATATTGAAATGCACGTTGAAGATTTTGCAGAATGTAGGTTTGCTGTCGTAGTCGTTTAGTGATGTTATTTTGGGTACGATTGTCACCAGATCTTTCTGATGCTTCCCGATTACGCTTCTTTCTATCGCTTGTATTTCGACCTGCTCTCTCTTCTTGATCCAACATCGGCCGAGCCCGTGCCATTCGTTGTCGATCCAAGTCATTTTGAGTTGCATGCAGAACGTCTCATTCAAGATTTTGCTGCGCTAACAGTCGTGCGGCTGCAGCGACCAATATTACTTCGTCTAGTAGGAGGCATTGCACAATAATACTAATTGAAATTGAAATTGCAACATAATTAGTTTCTTCTAAATTTCTAGTAATATGTTCGTTTTCACTTTCCTGATGCAATATTAATATAAACAGTGAACGATACTAATATTAACAAAAATGTTATTATACACCTGTCAGATCAACATAGAATACAAAAACTAATACTCTCATTCTCCATCGAACTTCACTCCTATTTACATCTCGCTGCGAGATATCACCAATACAAACGTTTCAATTTATATCGTGAACCTACACGTTTACACTGCCCAAGTAACAATTTCAGTTCTATTCCAGCCGTATAGCGCTCCTCCCGGCTTTGTTGATGAAACTACATTCAAAACTGTTTTGTCCACCAATACCTCCTCTATGCATCTTTAAAGCCGAAATGTGTACAAAGTGGCCCACTCTTTAGACGGTTGTGAGAACAAATTAATAAAACCTTTCCAAGACCATAAAGATTTTGAAAATGTTCTAGTGAAAGATGTTATTATGAAAGATAATGCCGAATGGCCACAGCTGTCAAAATTCACGGCGATATCGTGGTTGGTTTTTGTTGTTCTGCTTTGTTCGATTCTCTGCTCTTCTGATTCATTCGACAGTAAATAATGGCTAAGAAAAAAGCTCAAGTGTTGCGGAAAATTATGTTTGAAAGCAAAATATATAAAACAAATTGGGTTTTTTTGTTAAGCATATCATGCTCCAAATCATATGCGCATTTAATTGTATGGTGAATATTGGCATGATGAGAGCTGAAAATTAATGCGCCTCGAAATTATGCGAGTTTACAACATCAAAAACAAAATTTAAAGAAATATATTCGATAAATTAATCAAGAAACTTCTGAAAATTGATGGAATTCAATAAGGTTATCTGAACGAATACCGAAATTTGCCTTAGATCTACAGTTCAATTGTATGACATTTAAAATTTAGTGTTTTTTTTCACATTTCAATTATTTCATTCATTCCAATATGGCGATTGCAAGAAATCACAGTTTTAGCAATGGTTACTATAAAACTATCTGATCGCTTGAAGCTTTTCAAATTGCCAATTAGACGTTTAATGCATTTACTGGAAGCAAAATGGTTTTAAAATGCTTTTTCAACTGACCATAATAAGATAATATGAATGAGTCCTAAAACGGTATTTCAAAACAGCATTTTATGATTTTACAAAGTCAAAATAAAAACTTTGATAGGGATAAAATTTTAAAAGTTAAGGTTTTAAGATTGTTGTAAAAAGCTGTGTAGGTTCTTATAAACCTGACTAAAATTTGAAACCTATTGGCATCTCTTGCTGCCATAATAAAACCGAATTGATTTCTGGTGGCTATCATAAAACTTTAATAAAACTTAGTAAAGCTGGATGGTTTTGGCAATGTTACTTGGGTGAGGTTGCTTTTTACGCACGAATGAGTGCGCTGAAAAAAAAATCCTTAAAAACAACTAAGTAGCTCCTAGAATTCACGTACAAACCCGTAATTTACGAAAACCTCGTAAAAAGCAACAAAAGTGATTATTTAAACGCGTTAATGACAAAATCTAAGTGAACAGTATCTCCTCGCGTGAATTCTAAACACCACGTAAACAAAAACTCGCATAATAAACGACTCCAGTGTATTATCATTTTTAGCATAATTTTTCAAAAAGTCCTAAATAACAATGAGAGATTTGCTCCTCTCTCGTCCTTGTTTTGTTAATTAAGACGCCATTATAAAATTTTCCAACGGTTTCTCCTTCCAACTCGATGGATGGTGTTGTTGTTTTCTATTATGATATTTCCATACAAAGTGAAAATTTAATTTAAATGTTTTTTTTACTTTCCCGAAAAAATTTCGTACAGTTTTTATTTTAAAAACCTGTTGGAATTCAAGACAAATCAAATGAAAAAGAAATCAAGTAATTCCATTGAGTCGTTCGTGAGTTATGCTGTCACGAACGGACAGCATTTCATTTTTATATATATAGATAGATGTGTTTTTTCTCTCAAAGTATTGTTCGGATATGACAGATGTAGAAATGAGCGCAGCTATGGCGTACGTTTCATTTAAATCCGTTCACGCGAAGTGTCACAGTGAAGCCAAATTCATTACGAAGTCCGGGGATTGATCCGAATAAGCAACCTTCCTGGGTTTACCGCTAGGATATTGAATTTGACAAAACAAACAGTTCGAGGTGCAATAAAACGATACAATGAGCTTGCAAATTTGAAATATCGTTCAGGAAGTTTACTTCGTCAAATGGTCAATCGAAATTCTAGACGGTCAATCCGAAAAAATGACAAAACCATCGAAAATCGATCCCAAATCAGTACGAACTATTCTTCATGAGGATTTAGAATAATGTTTTAATTATATTTTCAAAGAACCACCACACAGATAGGATGAAAGATAATCGGTACCGAAGAGCAAATATTTTGTAGAAAGAGTTCATAAATAGACGTTGCCGTACAATTTTATTCATCGAACGGAAATTTTCAACTCTGGAGAAATACCACAACCACCAAAATCAAACCGTTCGAATACAGCCAGATCATACTATCCAACGTCGCTGATGGTTTGGGCGGGATATTCATTGAGAATGGTATCAAAATCAACCGATATATCTACCAGAAGCTTCTAACGGACATTGTAGCACCATGGACACGTACACATTTTGTTAAGAGCAAATGTACGTTTAAACAACATTTGGCACCATCACTAGGAGCAAAACGGACACTGGAACTCTGTAACAGGCCTTTTCTGAGATATTTGACCAAAGAGTAATGGCCTTCCAACTCTTCTGACCTGAATCCAATGGGGGTCCATTTTCGAGTCCAGATCCTGTATTAAGCAACACACATCGTTGGATCATTTAAAGCTTGTCTAAACAAAGCCTGGGATGCTATATCTATGAAGGATGATTTTCGTAAGCGATTAAAGGCATCTGAAGGGTATTTTGAAACAGACATCGATGTAAATTTTTGGTGTTGGCTGGTAGCGGTCTGGGGCTATTTGTGGTCTGAGGTCTCGGTAGACTTGTTGTGGTGTGGTTTCTGTAGCTGGAAACGTTTGATGAGATGCTGGATGTCTTTGTCGGTCGTGGGGTGGTCCCCAGCAGAGCTCCACTGGTAGAAGCAGTCAGCGAGGACCCCGCTACCGGCAAAGGTGAATGAGCCGCGGAAAAATAGGACGATACCAGTGAAGAGCCAGGGACTGGCATTTGATGGTTGTCAGCTTTTGCCCTCCATAGGTCGTACTTTCTCGCGCATGTTCTGGCATCTATGGGGATGGTTCATTGTAATTCAATTCTTTCGCCGAGGGGTGGACTGCCAATTCCGGTCCTCCAGTGACTTCCGCACTGGCAGGGCCTCGGCTACCCAAAGCAGTTTCTTCTGTACTTGGTTTTGGTGTTGTCCTTGTGTTATTGTAGTCATTATCGATATATTTGTTTTGTGTGTTGTCCTCTCTAGCTTTCTGAATGTAGCTGTCCACGTTGACTAAAAGGCCATTGTGGAGGCCATTGATGGTGGTTTAGTTGACATTTGTGTTGTGGTTATTTGACGAGCGAGGACTTCGCTAATCGGATTTTTACAGGAATTCATCCATCGGATCAGGATTGCTGTGTTTTCAGGGTTGCTTGCATTTTCATTTGAAATGACGTATTCTCCTGTTTCCTAAGCCTTAGCGCGGCGATCTGAAGGTTCCTTTCTCTCGCGTGGATTGGGAGGGAATACCATTATTCCGGATTCTGTTGCTTTTTCTTCGTTCTTGACTGGACTTAAGCTCAGAATGTCTGTCTTGCCTAGAGTTCACACGACATCGACGTCTATCTTTGCTAGGGTGCTTGCTTTTCGGGGAGATCGGGATAGGGTTTGTTTTTGAGTTTCGCTGTAGGCATTTTTGACCTTTTTTATGTCAACCGGTGCCGTTGTGTCTGTCTTCATTTCTACGTTATCCTGGGCTTTCCTACTATGCTGGTGGTTGGTGGTATTGAAAAATTCGTGACGCCTAAGGCGGCTTTTAGCGCGGCGATCTCAAGGTGCTTTTGAGCGAGTTCCTGATCCTTTCTTCTGATTGCGTTGATGAGTTCGTCAACCTTGTTCTCCATGTATTCTAGCTTTTGGTCCAGTTTCAACCAGAAACTTGTCGAATTTGGCATTAATTTCTGCAAATCGTGCGTCGTTACCTTCGGCGACTACGGTGGCAGCGGATTTCGTTAGAATGGTTAGCGTCGTATATCCTTCGAGTGGCTGTGTATCCAATGCCCTAATCCACCATGAAATGTTGAATATCCAGCTCTTTCAGGTAGATCGGACATTTTTTGCTTGCAATCGGATACTGCAGTTCTTGCAGTAGGGTCAGCCTTGGCACGGCATTTCTTGAGTGTTTGGGTGGTCCCACAGCAGACACTACACACCAGATTCTTCGCAGAGCATCGTTTCCTGGGGTGTCCATAGTCAAAACACTCGTGGCAATTTTGATTTTTGTTCCGTCCAGCAGTTGGTTCATTTGCTTCAGCTTGTTAATTTGTCCTTAGTTCCGCAGTTTATTATTAAAATAATCCAAGGTTTTGACGGCTCTCCATATTTCGAACGGTCGTTTTGGTAAATTGTTGTTTAGCCCCTCGAGGCGTAGTACTCTCATTTGTCCGTAGTCCCCGCAGGAATCTCTCCATTCTGGGAAAGCTACGTCCCGTGTAAACACCATCATCCATGTTGCCTGTACCAGGTCCAGAGTCCCCTGGGTCCCCGTAGGGAATTGGGGGGGGGGAGGGGGGGGGGCGTGGAGAAACCCCTGATGCCATACCGGGCGGTTTGCAAGTTTCTAATTTTTGCTCTTGAATCACAGAACAAAAGTTACCCCTGAATGACACTATTTAAAGGGCGATACGGTCAAAATTTGGTCAATATCAACTTGACGTATTTCTTTCAATTTTGCATTTAAAAAACCTGAACACCCCTCATTTTGAAGGTGTGTGTGTAGAATGTTGCTCCTATTTTGATTTTGGAATTCACTCTTCAGTTGTCAAAATGCCGTCCAAGCAAGAAGAGCAGCGTATCAAAATTTTGCTCGCGCATCGCGAAAATCCGAGCTACTTGCACGCAATGTTGGCAAAATCGAAAAAAGTTGCCAAATCAACCGTTACAAATGTAATTAAAGTGTTTGGAGAACGTTTGTCGACAGCCAGGAAGTCTGGATCGGGGGGAAATCGAAAACCGGAAGCCGCTGAGACGACAAAGAGAGTTGCCGGTAGTTTCAAGCGAAACCCTAACCTATCTCTCCGAGATGCCGCAAATAAGCTGGGTGTATCGTCTACAACCGTGCATCGAGCCAAAAAACGAGCCGGACTATCGACTTACAAGAAGGTAGTGACTCCAAATCGCGATGATAAACAAAATACGACGGCCAAAGCGCGATCCCGGAGGCTGTACACGACGATGCTGACGAAGTTTGACTGCGTGGTAACGGACGACGAAACCTACGTCAAAGCCGACTACAAGCAGCTTCCGGGACAGGAGTTTTATACGGCAAAAGGAAGGGGAAAGGTAGCAGATATTTTCAGCACACGAAACTGTCAAAGTTCGCAAAGAAATATCTGGTTTGGCAAGCCATCTGTACCTGTGGCTTGAAAAGCAGCATTTTCATAGCTTCCGGGACTGTCAACCAAGAAATTTACGTGAAAGAGTGTTTGAATAAACGTCTGCTGCCTTTCCTGAAGAAACACGGTTGTTCCGTACTGTTTTGGCCGGATTTGGCATCTTGCCATTACGGTAAAAAGGCCATGGAGTGGTACGCCGCCAACAACGTGCAGGTGGTTCCCAAGAACAAGAACCCTCCCAACACGCCAGAGCTCCGCCCAATTGAGAAATACTGGGCTATTGTCAAGCGGAACCTAAAGAAGACAAAAAAAAACTGCTAAGGACGAGTAGCAGTTCAAGGCAAACTGGCTTTCTGCGGCGAAAAAGGTGGACAAGGTGGCTGTACAAAATCTGATGGCAGGGGTCAAGCGTAAGGCCCGGCAATTCTGATTTGGAAAAGCGGAAGCCTAACTGAATATTTTTCCTGAACTTTATACTAATTGAACTTGCAAAAGAAATTTAATTTGATTTTTTAAATAAACAGTTTCACCGATTTACACGCGTTTTCCCTTGACCAAATTTTGACCGTATCACTCTTTACTCACGCTCTCAGTGGGTGGAACTGTCTGATGGTCTCAGCGGTCACTCTTGTCCCTGCTCTCTCTTGTCCCTTCTGAATTGTACACTCTCGTCTCCCTCACCCCTCAGTGGGTGAAATTGGATGAACGGTGGAGATCACTCACTCAAACTGTTCAGTCCTATATGAAATGGCGTTTATTTTAAAGAGATCTGTTGCACAAATCACCAAATTAATTGCACTAACTTGTGGGCATCCCCGTGGGGAAATGGATATATTCCACTTTTGGGAGACTGAAAGTAATCGCGCAAAAAATCTACCGATGTCAATATTTGTCAATGCACTCCGAAATCACTCGATATTCAGGGAAAAAAAAAATTCTTCCTATAAGCAAAGCGTGTTGTCGCGGTGAATCAGAACTCATGAGTGAACATCGAACATGAAAAGGAACTATAGGCTACAAAACTGGACGATTTCAATCGTCTCAGCATCTTTCCAGGACAGCAAGCGGCTGGTTTATTTCAGGGCTCATTACGTAAAACCATTTAATTGGAAAATGTCCTCTTCCCATCACTATCGATGTTAATGTGTCTACATTTTCCATACAGGGTGAGAAAATATTATCCGTGTTCACTTTTTAAACTTTGTTAATGGTAGCTATAACAATTTATGACGGTGTACGTCTTGAACTCGAGGTTGCCCAGAATTTACATTAATTGTGAAACAAATTAAATCGGACCACTTTAGCTAACAACCAATGAACCAGTGTAGACATGTTCGGTTTGCGTAAAGTTCCACAAGGCTGGAGTGGGAATCGATCCACCACTTTTTGAAAATGTCCTCAACGACGGATGACGCCACTTAACGCTTAATATGAAACTTTTTTAGCATTTCTAGCTTATTGCTATCACAAGAAGTGCATTGCTTGTTCTAAACTTAGTTTTGGAGAGGCACTTCCACGGTTATTAATTGAAAGCTTTCGATACCATGGTACTATTTTTGTATTAGTATGATTGTGTGGAAAGTACAACCAAACTATATGTCGAGAAATATACACTGAAAGTTAATTTTAGTTTATATTACAAAATCAAAAGTAATACTCACTAATCCATTCGTTGTTTTCAGCAACGAAACTGATTTGTTCTTTTTATGAAGATTCATTCGTAATTAATTGCACGCGCAACTGTCAAAAGCACGAAGCTTTTGTTGACACAGAAAGAACATTCGTGCATTGTACGGAAACAATGCAAAGAGCTACGAATGTTTTGTCACAAATTAAAAAGAAACGTCTCTCTGGTGGTTGCATGAAGGACTGACAGATCTACTTTATCGACTCAAAATGTAATTGACAAAAAAAAGCGCAATCACGTGGAATTGTCCAGCGTTTTTTTATTGTTTCAGACATGGGGTTCGAACCTGACTATTTGGAAAGTGATGATTCTAAATCCGTGGTTGATCTCACTAGGCCACGCTGACTCGTGAGAACAATCTTGATTAATGAGCATCAAGTTATAGCTCACGACAGCGCTTTGATTTTTATTTTGGGATAGATAAATTATTTCCACCCATACCAACAGCAACACCATCATACATGAGTACGGTATAAAAGAGAAACAGCGATTGGCTGCTGTTCACGAAATTCATTTCGTGCATTATACAAAAAGAAGTCATGCGAGCATTTCACCAGATAAAGAGCAGTTTGAATGTTTCATACAATATACGAGACATTTGCTCTCTGTACAAAATCCATGTTTACGAAACGCGTGAAAGCTACTTTACGAAAATAAATTTTCAGTGTACCTTCACGACAAATTCGTTTACATTCATCGTGGTGCTGTGAGGCGGTGCTGATTGAAGGGAATATTCTCAGAAGAGACCCAAGAAGAGATGGTAGATTTCTGATAATATTTCAAAAATGTATTACTTTTGCTCAAATC
>JASCZW010013386.1:0-25742 GCA_034211315.2 Aedes japonicus
TTTCACTACACATCATGGTCACTAACACACCTGCGCCATCTGTTGAGCACACTCGTGATGGACGACTCAGCTGGACGGAATGCGCAGTAGTGTATTAACGTCAAACGGAAGAATTCTAAAATATGCTAACTTGCAGACAAACATGCATAACAGCTTGCAGTTTCTTCATCCGATTACCCACTAAACGGTCAACTCCGTGTTTCTTAGCGAATAATATCGCACACAGGTCAGTACTTTCATAGCCGGTTCTCTGTTTGTCTAGCGAGTGTGGGTGTTAATGGAATTAACGGAGATGGATTCACGTATAAATATCAACCATTTTCATATAAAAAAACTCGAGTTGTTACGGTCTTTTGGTGATAAATTTTGATGCTGCTGATCGAAAATTATGCAGAAAAATGCAAAACTGCCAAATTTGAAAAGATTTTTTCTGAGGACAAACAATTTTTATAGATCTTGTCAGATGGAAGCTCCCAGTAACCACAAGCATTTATATTATTGCACTTATTCAGCCCAAAATCAACATCGGTGATGCGGATGCAACAATTCAACAGTTATCAGGTAGTAAAGCGTTAGATAAGCTTGAAAATGTAGTGATGCATCAATGAGATGCTACTTTAGCAATGTCTTATGGCATTACAAAAGATATAGCATTAGTTCGATCTTAGTGGGGCCTTTTCCAGCTTTAATTCAACTTCAATGATGCACTAGACGTAATACATATGCACGCTATTACAGCCTCGTGGTTTCTTGGGTTTGTACTTCCAGTTCACGGACTCTGTGTTTGCAAATATTTGCAAATAAGGGAATAAGAATATCTAGCAGGAATAAGGCATCTTGCAAAACGTATATTTTTTTACACTTCAATCCCTACAACTTTTCTAATACAATAACTAGCAACTATGTTGTTATCTTCAAAATTTGCGTCAATTCATAACCTAAAAACATCATAACCTAAACAGAGTTTTCAAATTCAAATTGAAATAAAAAAAGTTACAGCAAAAAAACTGTTTTTTCAAGTCCCACCCTAACACCCCGTTCACACTACAGCTTATATTACGTGATATAGACTAACTTCATATCAGTATCTAAACATCTAGTTTTCACTGGAAACAATGTGCATGGCATTTGATATCAAGATGCTCTATATCACCTAATATAGGTTGTAATGTGAACGGGGTTTAAGGAAAGTTAAAAAAACTGTTATAAAACGATACGTAGATGAGATAGAATTAAAATTTCTTCACCAAAGTTTCATTAAATTAAAATATCTACAATTTTGTTGAAGCAAAAAATTCTCTAAACCATAAGAATTAAAAGTTGAAATTTTTATTATGAACATAAAAGGACCACCCTAGTTACAACCCAAACCAAAAGATAGATCTTATTTTAAAAATCAAATCTCCCGAAGACACCATCTGTCTAAAGATAATGGTTTTCGAGTTATCGATTTTTGTCGCGAAATTTATCGATTCGGACCATAGTGCAACGGTCGAAATTTAAAATTTTTGAATTGCTCCGACTGACACTTGTGAAAGTTGTCAAATGCTTCGAGTGTTATTGTCACCTGTCAGTAATCTCTCATGTCAAAGCACCAAATCTGTCAACTGCAGTAATGAGTGACGGTGAAAATATTTTTCTTGAAATTTTTAGTTTTTGAAAAAAAAAAGTCGCATGATGCCGAAAAGGGACTGCGCGGTTCGGGGCTGCAAGAGGACACTTCTCGATATCGAATGCACACCGTGTCACCGGTTTCCGTTGGAAGTTGAAGAGTGAGTATCTCTGTGTGACTTCGTTGGGGCGTGGAAATCTATTGTTCGATTGATCGGGCGCTCCGTTTTCTAGGGCCGCCAAATGGGTTCAGTTTTCTCAGAATCCCTACGCAGAGCATCAGTTTAAGCTAGCCGGTCCGGTTGGCGTTCGGAAGCTCTTTATGTGCTCGCTACACTTTGAACCAAGCTGCTACAAGGTACAATCTGGGAGTAAGTTGACTCTGCTTAAGAACGGCGCATTGCCAACGTTGAATGAAGCCTCCGACGAAGTTGATACGGCGATATCAACGTCGAATGACGCTTCAAATGAGGCATCTGCGGGGGATGTCGGGAATATCGCTGGAGAAACGATGAAAGATGTCGAGAAAATTGGAGATGGAGTTATTGAAAGCTCACGCAAGCGATCGAAATATCGGGTAAGTAAAGCTGTTTCGTTCAGAAAAGGAATTCAAGGAGTACATGTCAATAGGACCTAGGGTGAAGGTGACGCTTTATGACCGATACGTCAACCATGGATCATGGTCAACCTTTCTCTCATTCCAGCGCGCCAGTGACCGCTTCTTCGAATTTCTAATGGACGACGACAACGACGACGATGACGACGATCTGGACCTGGATTTGCGCCAAGTAGCTAGACATCAAACAGCGGCCAGGCCTTTGCCCGCCAAGAGGAAAGCACCCACTAAACATGGTCAATTCTGCCTTTGTAGCCGCTGTCGAAAAGATCGGGCTGCGATGGCCATGGCCAAAGCGAACACGCCAAATAAAACCACACAAACCGAGGACAGGGGACCGCAACCGTTAGCGTCTCCGGTCCCCGTCGGAACTCACCAGGACTCGTGTCGGTTGTGTTTCAGCACGGATCAGCTGGAACCGCTCTGTTCCGGGATGATTGTGGTACGCGACGAGATGCTGGACAAGATCTACGTTTGTACCGGAGTTCTGATCATACCGCGGCCAAAGGAGTCGATATTTATCTGTACACCATGCGCGCAACTCATCAACAGTTTCCACAGCTATCGGCAGCAGGTTTGCAGCAACAATCGTGCCTTGCTACGAGTCTCGACACAAAAAATGCCTGAAGCTGTAACTGTCCGTAAAATTGCGCCACCTCTTACTCCCCCTATCAAGAAATATTCAACGGCAATGAAAGTTACGCCGACTGTTCGCAAGGCTCCCGCACCGTTAGCACCCGTAGTCCCACAGTCTCGTAAGACTGCTCCAAGAGCGCACTTGCCATTTGTACAACCTGAAATTCCCATCGACCCCCTGGTCGAGATCAAAACGGAACCGGAAGATCCCCTGGAAGGTTGTGGGGAGCCTGCCGTCAAGAGGCCAGCGAAAAAAATAATTCAATTTCCAGCACCGATGATGCTAGAGGAAGTGAAGACGGAAACCGACCTGCTTATGGAAGCGGAAGAGCTACCGGAGGAGGACAGCTGGAAATGTTGGCTGTGCGAGAATTCTTTCCTGTTTCAGTTTGAATGCGCGAAACATATGCTAATGGTGCACAAGGAAAGTGTGGCCTGCATCAAGCAACGGATGAATTTGGACGAGCTGAATGCGAACATGCTGGAGATGATGAGCGTCCATCAGCGCAAGTAGTGTAAGTTTGCAACGTAAAAGAGAAGAGCACTAAGTAACTGGATATATTTGCAAATAAATAGACATAAAGGATAGGTACGTTTGAATTGCTTTATTTCAACCAACTATGTCAAGAAAAATTTGCCCCCTAAACCTAACGCTGGTTCATCGTCTGTAGATTGGCCAGCTGATGTTTGGCCAGACTGTCCAGATTGAGATTCTCCGCATTGTGGCTCGGAGCGTGTCGTCGGTAGTCCTGCAGGCGGGAGAAAACCCTCGGGCAGAACTCGCATTTGATCGAAGAATCCTCCGTGACGATACCGGACCGCGCCACCTGAATCTGATCCGGACGCTGCTGGTGCTTGGCCTGGTGCCTTTTCCACTGAATGTGCTGCGAGAAACTATCCTGGCAGATGTCGCAAACATACGGACGCTCGCCGGTGTGCGTTCGGATGTGATACCGCAGGTGATGGCTGTATTTGAATGATTTTGGACAGTAGGGACACTTTCGATCCCGCACTTCCTCATGGACGGCTTTCATGTGCCTAGCCAGCGAGCGTTTCTCCCGGAACTGGGCAAAGCATTCCAGACATTGGTATGGCCGTTCCTCAGCGTGGTCTCCCAGGTGAATCATCCACGATTCCCGATCAGGAAACACATGGCTGCAAACCATACAGCGGTGTTCCTTGTTGGCATTGGCCGCTATCGATGCTTCCATTTTGGGAAACACTGGTTGATCCAAAGCTCCCGGAAACGCTCCCATCAGCTCTCCTATCCCATTTAAACTTGTTATGGCATCCGCTATAATACTGCTCTCGGTTAGGCAATCGTCCGGTGGGTAATCGTGCTCCTGATCTTCCTGTGATGTTATACCCTCCATTCCACCAACTGGACGACCATTGCCATCGTCTTCCCGCATTTCCACTTTAACGTGAATCTGCGGTTCTAGGACGTTTCGTTTGGTACGGATGACCTCATCGCAGTGCTGGCTCCGCTTCTGGAACTGACACACTTCGTCCAGGAAAGCCACACATGACTGGCATATTCCGGCTGGATAGTCATCGCGGATCGAAATTCTGACACCCGCACAAGTGCGAATCTTTTCCGTCAGTTCTCGGATGTAGCTTCCGTCCGGTGGGAACAGGGATACGACGTTTTCCTCCGATAGACACAGCCGACAGTAGGACTCAGGGTTGTCGTTGGGCCTAAAAGGGAGTGTTGCTTGCGTGTGAAGGGGGCCCAACGGAAGGTAAACAAATCATAGAGTACTTACACGTCGTCATGAAAATCACCCGTTGCAGCAGATTCCTGCTGCTGAGCCACCACTTCCATTGTCGGTTGGGTTTAGAACTTTTTTCCGAGCGAATAACCAATCGAAAAACTGCAAAAGACGCGAATATCTAAGGGAATTTGTCTACCCAGACGGATATTGTTTACACCTAAATCGTTAATGTTTTTCACCTTCATGGGGCTATTTTCACCACTCCTATGTGATAGTTGTTGCTGTCAACGTTAAAGGTGGTGAGTTTGGAATTTTGGTTAGGGGCGGTTCAAATATTACATCCAGTGTTTTGATGTACACACTTGTTTTATTTACTCTACTTTTGAGTTCAATTGTGTACTCTCTCTTTTCTCGCACGGAAATGGTACTCGTTAATAAGTGGATCAACTCAATTTTTGAGTAGATCCAGTTTTCACGAAAATTGAGTAACATTTCAGTGAGAGAATAAGAGATAGTACACAATTGTACTCTAGAATTTAGTAAAATTGAACGGGAATGTAGGACTACGTCTTTGTTTTCTACACACTCATATTTTTTACAAAAATCTGTAAAATTTTAACGAATTCTCAACAGCTGAACGTTCGGTTATTTGATTTAATTGGTTTCTGTAAAATTTTACCGAAATCCGTTAAGGGAACGACCATTATTTACGTCACGCAAAAAATACTTAATTGACCCCTTCCCTTGTCACATTTTTTGTATGGACCTTCAAAATTTTTGTATGGACCTTCAAAAAATGCGTGACATAATTAATGGACCTTTCCTAAATCGAACGTTCAGCTGATGAGAATTGGGTAAAATTTTACAGAATTCTTTAAAAAAAATCGAGTGTGTAAACTGGAGTACAATTTAAAAAAAAATCTATTGCTACCTTCAAGAAATGCGGTCAGGTTTTGAGCGTTAATACCTCCGTCGTTTCTGCAAACATTTTCCAAATGTTTACACCAATCGATCGAAATATTTCTTCGCGTCAATTCCAATAAATTTTTTTTTATGATTTCATTTAATTGTACAGGCTCAATCGAATCAATTTTACAGAGCCAAGTTTCCATGTTTATATACATCAGTTATCTTAGAACTAAGGTTAAGGAGGTGGAACCTAGGGGCAAGACAGCTTTTTTATGAGTAACTTTTTTCTTCAAAGTTACTCAGGATTCATCAAATTTGCACACTCTATGATGATCTTTTCCCCACAAGATTAAGAGTGGTAGGAATGCCATAAAATTTGTGCGAAAACGAGAAGAATAACATCACTCATATTTTATCACAAAACTCACGTTTGCTCAGAATGCATCAGCTTCCATTAATTTGCATAATTTATAACTGAAATTTAAGTATTCTGGCAGCACTGCCTTGAATTTGTCAGTAACGACGGAGGCAACCTTGGCAACCAATATCAGCAATTTGTTTACTGTTTGGGGAAAATAATTTATTGTCGTATCTTAAGAAGGCAATATGGGTCACAGTATTCGGATGAGGAATTGGGCCCCAAATTCGGTGAGTAGATAGTTTATTATAGTTTCATTGTCTTCTTCTTGAAGGAAGACAAAAAAACAGATGGAACATGTGGGATTTATTGACTGCCAAATGAGTCACTTCCAAAAAGAGACCAAGCCGTTTCGACTAATCGCAAATATTGAAAACTCCAGTTTTGCGATAGGATTTAGAGTGATTTTTATCGGTAGACATCAGAATCCGTTAGGCTGTTTAGGCAAAAACGAGCTTGATGTATAATAGAAACAATAAATTTAATTTAGTTTTGGTTGATAAATCACAACCTTATTCATGATCAGTGGAGTAAAGAAGGATGAAATAGTGTAATATAAAAATTAATTCTGCTGAAACCGTCTCACTCTATTCGTAGATAACCTGTGCCTGCTTTCGGTTAGCATCCACAGCAGTGTAGATTTTTTTACATTTTTAATCTGGCTAGTTGTCGTAGCTGGGGTAGGTGGGAGCACAGAGAAGCGGCTGTGATGCTATCCATAGATTCAAATTGATTTTCCGTTTCAGTGTTGAATCTCGAAGAGCTTGGTTGGACATCATACCTTTTGCCAGCAATTGGTACCATTTCATTGAGGATTTCACATCTCCTTTTATTCTGATGATCTTTGTTTCTACCCACATTGGAATATAAAGGTTACTCAGGATTGCTCAGTGTTTTGCCTCTAGGGTGGAACCGATTACTCGCGGCCGTGTCGAGGTGAATAGGAACAATAATTTTAAGGATGGGAAAATTGCGGTGGAAACTTTGAACAAAGCATAAGGAACAATGCTAGACAAAATAGTCAAAAGGTCGAAAGTAACATTTGTAAACAATGACATGTCATTTCACAATGACATAAGTTATTGTTTACAATTGTTGCTTTCGGCCTTTTGAAGATTTTGTCTAGAATGGTTTTCTTATATCGAGAATTTCAAATTAATTTTTTTTAATTGAACGTTTTTATTTAAAAACAAAATCACTCACTCATACACACAACCACAATAAAAAAAACACGTTGTTTTCACGTGAAATTTCGCGTATCTTCCACTTGAACAAGTAACCAAATTTTCTTCAGTAAAATCAGGTAAACATTACGTGCCAGTGAATTGTACGTGAAAAATTCCCGTAACATTTATTTGATTTTCACGTAGAATGTGAATTTAAGTGGAAATCACGTAGCTCTTACGTGAATTCCACGTGTTTATTACTGGTTGTGGCAGCGGACGCAAATTACGTGCATTTCACGTGGATGTGACATTTCGATTTTTATGACAATCATAAACCGATGCACATAATCCTCAAAAATTTAACCTAAACAAGTAAGTTAATCAAACTACAATCTAAGGCTACTGTTAGTCAAAAACATAAATAAGTTTCATGAATTCCAGATCACGTGCAAAACCAACAGACAACATTGGGTTGTCTACCTCGAGCCCGAAGGGAATCATAAAGCTCAGATCTGACTCCACGATGCTCTGCACAAAACCAATTAACGTGATCTGCGTCCTGGTAACCTTGTCCGTATTCACAGAGATTGCTGTCTTCCAGCCCAACACGGAACAAATGAGCGTTTAAAGAATCATGATTCGACATGAGGCGAGACATCACACCAATGAAGTCTCGACCCACATCCAATCCCCTGAACCAACATTTCTCAGACACCTTAAGAGTGATAGAATGTAGCCATCGCCCCAAATCTCCTTTACTCCATTTATACTGCCAGCTAATGAGTGATATCTGACGAATAATATAGAAAAATTCGTTGAAGGCGATTTGTCGATCATAAATATCGCCTTCCATAGCGCCCATCCTTGCAAGCGAGTCTGCTTTCTCATTGGCAGGAATCAAACAATGAGAAGGGACCCAAAATGTGATAATAAAAGAACGTGAAGATAAAGCACTTAGAAGACCTCGTATTTTCATGAGAAAATAAGAGGTGTGCCTTACCGAATAGCCTCTATAGAACTAAGATTATCCGTGAAAATGAGGTATTGATCCGGTGTTAGTGAGGCAAAAATTTCTAAGGATAAATGAATTGCCAAAAATTCCGCGACAAAAACAAAACAAGGTGCTTGAAGTTTACGAGCGACGCTATAATTTTCATTGTATACACCAAAGCCAGGGGAGTCTTCTAGACCCGTCAGTGTAAAACGTTTTAGTGGAATCAACTATAGGTCAAACTTTGCAGCAAATATCACCGGAGCAATCATGGGACGATGATGTTCTGGGATTCCACAAAGCTCCTGTTTCATGAATAAATCAAAATTAACCGAATTGTCGAAATCGGAGAAGCAAACACGATTGGGAATATTCGGCGAAGGGCTGACACACTGTGTTATGTACAAATGGTACAGAGTCATGAAGCGGGTTTGAGGGTTCAACTCAAGGAGCTTCTCAAAATTTTCGATCATCTGGGGTTCATAACTTCACGCCTGGTGAGGAGCCGGAGAGGTAATTCTGAAAACCGATCCGAGAGTGGCAACATTCCAGCCAGCACTTCAAGACTCACTGTGTGAGTCGAGTGCATGCAACCTAACGCGATACGAAGACATCGATACTGAATACGTTCCAGTTTGATGATGTTCGACCGAGCCGCTGACTGAAAACAAAAACTACCGTATTCTAAAACCGACAAGATCGTTGTCCGGTACAACGTTAGAAGATCTTGCGGATGCGCTCCCCACCAGGTCCCGGTAATTGTGCAGACAAAGTTGATCCTTGGCTGGCTTTTTCTCTTCAGATACTCAATATGGGATCACCAGGTGCACTTTGAATCGAACCAGACCCTAAGATATTTAAATGACATAGAATGAGTTATCGGCTTACTCCAAATTGGAAGCTTCGGTTGTGCTGGGTTATACTTCCTAGAAAAAACTACCAACTCAGTTTTCTCCGTAGAGTTATACCTAGCTCGAGAGCCCAAGTAGACAAATTGTCTAAGGTATCCTGCAAGGGTCCTTGTAGATCGACCCCATCGGGTCCCGTGACAGACACTACACCGTCATCTGCAAGTTGTCTCAACGTACAATTGTCACCTAGGCAACCGTCAATGTCTTTGACATAAAAATTATACAAAAGGAGGCTAAAACATGATCCCTGGGGGACACCCATGTAGCTAAATCGAAAAACTGTAGAGTTTCCACGAGAAAAGCTCATATGTTTCTCTGACAGCAAATTGTACAAAAAATATTCATTAATGGTGAAAAGCCACTAGCGTGGAGTTTATCTAAAAAAAAGCTTCAACAGATACTGAATCAAAAGCCCCCTTGATATCCAAGAAAACAGAAGCCATTTGCTCTTTTTTAGTAAAAGCTAACTGAATATCCGTGGAAAGCAACGCGAGACAGTCGTTCGTTCCCTTACCTCTGCGGAAACCATATTGAGTATCTGAAAGCAGGTTATTCGTCTCAACTCATTTGTCCAGGCGGAAAAGAATCATTTTCTCCAACAACTTTCGAGTACAAGATAACATCGTGATGGGTCAATAGGAGTTGCGGTCGGACGCGGGTTAACCAGGTTTTTGAATGGCAATAACTCTCACCCGTCTCCAGTCATCCGGTACAATGTTGAGTTCCAGAAACTGATTGAACAAGTGCAACATGCGCCTCTTACTGACGTCTGGAAGGTTCTTAAGCAAGTTGAACTTGATTCTATCAGTCCCTGGAGCCGTATTGCCACACGAAAGGAGTGCGAGAGAGAGAGTTCTACCATTGAAAAAGGTTGGCTGATCTCATCTATCGAATTCTCGGTTTCGCGAGGAAACATTTGTGCTGGCACAGAATCTGGACAAACTTTGCGCGCGAACCTGAGGATCCATTGGTCCGAATACTCCTCGTTTTCGTTGTTCGTAATTCTGTTACGCAATCTTCGCGCCGTATTCCAAAGAGTATTCATCGACGTTTCACGCGATAGCCCGTCCACGAATTGTCGCCAGTAACTGCGTGTCTTGGTGTTGATGAGGCTCTTAAATTCGCTTTCGAGAGTCGTGTACCTTTCGAAGTGCTCAGGTATTCCATGTCTACGAAAAACTTTGAACGCGTCGGACTTTTTGCGGTAAACCTCTGTTTTGGTCTCTGTTTTGGTCTATGCTTGCCAGAAGTTGGCTCTAACTCTAAAACTATGCCATTAAACACAAAACTCTTACCTTCATCGGATATTTTGGTAAATTTCCAACTTAATAGCGTCCTTTTTACTTTCAGTAAGTTGCATTTAGACACATTTCAGGGATAAACGAATCTAAAACTTTTGTTTTTCTACGGATTTTCCCTTATTATTTCAAAAAATACGTAATAAAGTTTATTGTTTTGTCTAACCAAAAGATGCCTCTTAAACCGCTCTACAACTCTTTTTTTGACACCAACCTTCTATCTTGTTTAGTTTTGTCGCAAATTTGTACTAAACACATTTGGTTGGGTCGTTAATCAACGGTTGCGTAAAACACGAATTCAACCCACCGTGCGTTGCTGTTGACGTCTATTTGCAGCGCGCACAGCACACTTGATCGCCACGTAGAGTGACGGTATGAAAGAAGAAAAATCTAAAAAGAATCTTACAGCTGGCAGAAAACAAACATGTATTCTCCAGAAGAGCTGGCGGATATTCATCTCTACTACGGTTTTGCCAACGGTGTGGCAACGACAGCCCAACAAGAATATGGACGCAGATTTCCCAACCGTCGGCTGCCAAACGCAAGTATGTAAAAATAATACAAGTATGTAAGATGTTTAGTTTGTAAATATTACGTTGAGACAGGAACCTTCACGTCTATACACCGTCGGTTCCGGAATGGAACGTTATTTTGGACGCAACTCAAGCCGACTAGCCTCGCCGATTGCTGACGCCGGCCATGGAGGAGAGAATTTTAAGAACTGTGAGAAACGATCCCAAAACCAGTACAAGGCGAGTTGCAGCTCAGTTACCGGTCTCTCACTGGAGCGTATGGAACGTTTTAAACAAAGAGAATATGCACCCGTTTCATATGCTGCAAGTTCAGGAGCTTCTGGAAAGAGATAAACCACTCCGGCTTGAGTTCAGCAGGATTATGACAGCGAAAAGGGATGAGGATGCATTTTTCTCGAAAAGCATTCTTTGGACGGACGAGTGCACCTTTACCCGTGCAGGATACTTCAATACCCACAATGACCACACGTGGGCAATTGAAAACCCAAGAGTGATCAAAGAAACAAGAACACAGTACCGGTTTTCCGTTAATGTATAGGCCGGTATAATTGACCGACAGCTCATCGGGCCGTACATTATCGAAGGTTCGCTAAACAGTGTGAAGTATTTGGAATTTTTAGAGAACGAGCTTCCAATCTTGCTGGAGGTTGTCTCACTTGCTGTGAGACGGCGCTTGGTGTTTCAACAGGACGGAGCCCCACCTCATTCCACAAATGCGGTAAGACATTTTCTGAACGCCAACTATCGGGAACCGTGGATTGGACGGAATGGGCCGATTCCTTGGCCCCAAGGAGTCCGGATTTGACTCCCATGGACTTCTTTTTATGGGGGTGCATGAAGGAAGAGGTGAATTCGGTGACAATCAATACTTGCGAATAGCTAATTGACCGAATTTGTATTGCTGCCCGAAAGATATAAGGGAAAATGAATAATATTAACCTTGTGGAAGAGACCGGAAGGAGGATCATGTACTGCATCCAAGAAAATGGAGGACACATTGAGCAACTATTGAAATAAATTTATGAAAGAAACGAAGATCAGTGTATTAATTTGAATAACCATTGGAAAATACTTTTATTTGTGTTGTTCACACACATTTTTAATTTATCGATTCAAATTGCGAAAAATTATATGGTTTCACTCATAAAGTTTATACGGAAATTTGCCTCGGTGTACGTTTATGGATACCCAAGTAACCACAAGCATTATATTATTGCACTTATTCAACCCAAAATCAACATCGGTGATGCGGGATCCCATCAATTCAACAGTTGTCAGGTAGTAAAGCGTTAGATAAGCTTGAAAATGTATTGATGCATTACCAATGCAATAATACTACTTTAGCAATTTCTTATGGCATTACAAAAGATATAGCATTAGTTCGATCTTAGTGGGGCCCTTTTCAGCTTTAATTCAACTTCAATGATGCACTAGACGTAATACATATGCCCTATATATGCACGCTATTACAGCCTCGTGGTTTCTTGGGTAACCTTTAACATTTGTGGTATATTTGATGCTTTGTTCATTCTACGGCCTTGTAACATAATACAAGGCTATCTTGATGACATTTTCCTAGTAGATAATTTTCAAAACATCCTTGTATTATGTTACAAGTCTGTAGTCTGAACAAAGCATGACCGACTTCATGTTGATATCAACCCCACCATGGTTGACTTCAATCGCAGGCATGGTAAAATAAAACGCATTTATAGTCAGGTGAAAATAGCTGGTGTTTGCGCTTACTTTAACCCTAAAACTGATAGTTTCTATCTACTGTGGTTATATTTTGCGCGAACGGTGCTTTTAATTTGAAGAACGATTATTGTTTGTGTGTATAATTTTTCTATATTCACCACGATGAGGTGTTTATACCTCTTTGAATTCGCTTGGCATCCCTGCGCAAATGGTAAACAAAATCTAAAAACAAATCAAGCGCTTAGTTTCAATATCATTAGGACGTAACTCCAATGATTGATTCATTCTGGTCATGTTTTTCTTTAAGTTATTACTGCCAACTGGTTCAGTTTACGAAGTAATTTCCGAGGCAGTTCCATGAGGGATGATTGACTCTTGTCACATAAAGGTTAAAAGTTCCAAAAAGCACTGTTCAAGCAAAGGCAAATACAAAGTTCGCGGTTTCTTATTATACACAACTTCTCTGCTTTGAACCAGTTTCAACCGATCCGTATCTACGATGTTTTTTAGTGAGCTCAGTTTTTTTTTATTAGAAGCTATGAGTTAACCAACGGAGGAATCAATTCTGGGCTTGATTCCGGAGGTCGTTTTTTCGTTGTTGAATTTGTCTGTTCAACAGACATGACGATTAGACCCAACCGGACATGACGATGTCGCTGTAAAACGATAAATCATCGACATCGATCAATATATTGATATGTATGTATAGTTACAAGTACACTTCCAAGGGCATGATGTGCAGTTTTGGTTATCTAGGGTTGATTTTTGCATTCAACCACCAAACACGAAGGCTTATCATGTCCCATTGTGTACGTCGCTGTTACCGGGCGGAGAAAAAAAAAACTTCGTGTCCACTGTCAGCTTGATTCAATGTACGGTTTATTATTCTGACGCTTCCTTTAAATAACCCTCGGAAGATGCTTTCCACTGATGCACCAGATCCCGTAGATCTACGGCATCACTAAGCAAAGCCCGGAAGCCATCCTTCAGTCGTACTAATCCCCCAGCAGTGTTCCTGCTCCACCTCCACAGGACAATTCCCACCCCTCGGGAGCGCAGATCGTTCTCCACACTGGCCAAATTCTTCACCACGGTTGTGTCGACAAAGTTCACCGTACTTCCATCCAGAACGACCAGATCCACGGGATTCTCGAAAGCCTCAACGACCGCTCGTATTACTCGATCTCGGAGGTATTCTGCCGAAGAGAACGTCAAATCCATGGCCGGTTTTACCGTAAGTACCAGCACATCTTCAATCCGTGTCACTTGCATTTCGATTTTGGGTGCCGAAATAAGATAGAGCAGGACACAACAGTTGATCGCGATTCCGATGAGAATACCATAGTCCAATCCGAGAAAGATGCAGGAAATCACTGTTCCTAGGAATGGCACCAGGTCTAGCTTTTTGACTCGCCAGATCTCCGCGATGCCTCGGTAGTCAACCATGAAGATCATTGCTGAAATCACAACCGAAGCAAGCGTGGCTTTGGGAATGTAGTAGAACGCATCCGCGAGGACCGCCAAAGCCAACATAAGCATAGCGGCCGTAACGGCGCACCCCAATGAAGTCTTAACACCGCTACTGTTGTTGATTGCGGTGCGCGTAAACGATCCCGCTACAGGCAAAGGTGAGAAAAACGCAACCGCCAAATTGCACATCCCGAGCGCAAGCATTTCCTGTGTCGAATCGACGATTTTGTCCTTGGAAAAGGCCTTTCCGATGGCAATGATTTCCAGAATGGAGACCAGTGGAATCGTGATGATTGAAGTTCCCATTACCGAAACCATGTCGGAAAAGGAGTAGAAGGTTCCGTTGTTGGTAATCGACAGTGGAGGAACGTGAAACGGCGGAAGACCAGCTTCCACGTGACCGGTCAGTTTGAATGGTTGCAACCCGTCGAGGGAGAATCCGTAGGCTAACGACGCGCCGATAACTACAATCATAGCATTGCGCAGCAGTGCGAGGTACTTGAAGAATGTTTTCCACCGACCTTGGCCGCAATCCTTGGTTAACTGTAATGAGGGTTATTGTTAGAAAAAAAAAAGTAGTTTAAATAGCATCCCCATACCCACCCTCAATATAACGAGAAACGCAATCGAACTGAACCCTAGCACTGCATCCCACAAGCGCGTCTCTCCTATATGTTCAATAACGTTCTCCCATGCGTCTATGAAATCGCTGCTCTTCCCGGCACTGCTGATCCCGAACAACGATCGAAGTTGTGCGCTACCAATCGTCAAACAGGCTGCCGTTGTAAATCCAGCTATCACCGGCACCGATATAAATCGCACCAGGAAGCCCAAATTGAGCAAACCGAAAAGAAGTGTAACCGCACCGGCCATCAGGGTCAACAGGGCTGCTCCAGGGCCAAGCTTCAGAACCACCCCTTGGATCATAATCGCCATTATCGAGGTCGGAGCCACCGTCACATCCTTAACGCTACCGAACAGGAAATACATGAAACATCCCACCAAGTTGGAGTAGATTCCGTCCTGGGGTGTCAAATTAGCTAAGATGCCGTAGGCTATACTCTGGGGGATGGCCGTGAGTGTTACCGTGATGCCAGCGATAATATCCGACGGCAGATATCTTAGCTGATACTTGGGTAACCACTCGAGCACATGGATTCGCCTCCGAATAGTCGATGGGGAGCAGATTGTTCGTATCTGCGGTATCATAACCGAGTACACGTTCGGGATCCGTTCCCGATAGTCCGGTTCAGAATCATCTACAACGGCACAGAAATAAAGGTCGTTCACTTGTTCAGTCTAATTCAATTTTCCAAAATACCAACCGCTCAGTTCCGGCTGACGATGATCTCCGTTGCGAGCCATTGTCACCAGAATCGTTTATTTTGAACTGAATTGAAATTTGCTTTCAACCAATTGCAGTGCACATATTAAATCCAGAACTAACAGGAAAATTGCTGATAAAGCTCATCCACGGTCAACAAAGTAGCGAAGGCGCCACAGAAGCCAGGCTGTAGAACTGATACCTAGTAGCACAGCATATTACGCGACGAACAGCTGTTCCGGCGACGGCGGCAATGCGACTGACGGCGATGGGGTGCATCGCGTTTAAAATTTACGCTACTTATCTATCAATGAATCGGCGGCTTTGCTCGCTCTCAGAGAGGAAGAAAGAGTTCAAAATGAAATCGAATGAGAGGCCTCTTATTCTCATGTGTCGCTATGCTTAACTGCCTGCCAGATACAAGTTTATCTGCACGCTGGATTTAAGGAGACACGGCACTGGATTCAGCCTGCACTCTGGATTCTGGATGAAAGTTGGTATATGGAACGGCTTATCGGTATGCTGTGACCTGCCCATTTTAGTTAACTAAGTCTTAGCAGAACGTTCTCGTGGCTTAAAAGAAGTACATGAGTGCAAGTATCGTTTCGATCTTTTGGTCCAGTAGTATCGTGATGTAATTCCTAATTCTAGCTCCTTTCAGCTCATGCAGCACATATCATCTTTGAGCTGTAAAAACAGCAATCTGCTCGAATTTATCTGTCTGATCTATGGTACAAATTGAAATTTATTTCTTTTTTGTTACACATCAAAACTACATCGTTGTTGCGTTCTTGCTTCCCGAGATCGTTGAAACATGTAGGTATGCCCTTTTCTATTCCTGATTCCGAACACCAAAAATTACCCTGTTTCTAATTCCGTTCAATTCAAATCACCCTTGATTATTCGCATTTAGAATTATTTATTATGATCAAATACCGTTTTATGTAGTACAATATCCAACATGTTCTATACATTTAGTGTCCTATATTTTGGCTTTGCAGGCTAAATATAGATCGAGGCTAACTAGACTTTAATTCTAATGCGGTCCATTTCAAATCCGTCTTTTTCAGGACGACCAATTCAATTTTGATAGAGTCTGTTTAATTTGAATTTATCTAACATTACTTCCCAAGTTCTTACCAATTGGCAGCCAGCAGTGGCTAAAAAAATAGTTTTCTCTTCGTTGCATCGTTGATTATTTGGAACAATTCACAAACGGCTACCGTCACGAAAAATTAAAACACCGGACGCTTATAACTCGATCATTTATTAATTGATTTATTTTTGAGATTTTTGCACTTAAAGGGTGTCCACCAATGGGTGAGTCGCTTACACCATAACGAAACATGTGTGGCCCTTTTATGGCACACTTTTGACAGTTGTAATTTTCGAAGATATAACCCGGCAGGCCGGGAAAATTAACGTTGTCAGTTTGTGGTATTTTTTACGCAGGAAACCCAGATAAATTCCGGTTTGTTAGTGGAGAAGTGATGTGCCTCCTGGATCTCGATATTATGTGTAAAAAAAAGTATCAATTCCGCAACCGTCACATCCATCATCATTAAGCTGTTCGACGAAAATGCTGAACAGCACTCACCAGTATTGAACGAGAAAATTAGGCTGCATTTTGATTTGAATAAAGTGTATTTAAGATTAATTCATGACTTTATCTCACAATCGCTTTCTGTTACCAGAGATTATAAGGACTCAGCCTTTGATGCCTTTTTGAAAAAGCTGAAAAACATTTAAATCAAAGTTTTTTCTAGGGGTTGTGGAACGTTCGGGTAGAATGCCCCATTTGCTAAGCAGGGCAAAGATCAAAGTTTTCATTTTCGATTGACGAGAGAGGACACTGGCAAATTCTCAGCCTGACTAGGCATAGTAATAACCTTCATTCTCATGACACATCGACAACAAGTATAAATAGTCACCCTCCTACTGCAGCGCAGTTTGTAAGCCTAAGAAATGCCAACAAAGGAACATCTTTGGAGACTTCAAATCAGAGGGGAGTTGCGTCGCGTTCATAGTTTTAGCATGCGTGGGCTGCAGAGAAAGCAGATAAATCAATAAATCATAAATATGCAACATCATATAGAAATCCTCGCACCTACTTCCAGTGATTAGCTATTTGAGCACCATTTGTTATCCAAGCATCACCAAAAGTTGCTTTCTCAACACAAGAGAATTTAAATGCAATTTCCGCAACAAAAACCTTGCCTGAGACCCAAATTGTCAGTTAAAATTTGGCTAAGCAAAACAAAACAATCGCCTGGTTGCCAGGCGTAACCAAACCATAACTACTGAACTCTCAAGTTACCGTGGCACACATGGGCACATATAGGCACCGCGATTGAAACACCAGGGTTCATCGTAACGTATCCAAAATTTTACGAGTACTCATGGCCGCCTCGGTTGAGTTCGGTTTCTGGTAGGGAGCAAGCGATTCGACGTTTGGCTTAGGTCGTTTGACACGAGTTTGACAGCTAATCGATAAGATTTGATCGATTCTCTGTCAAACGGCCTTAGCCAAACGTCAAATAGCTAGCTCCCTAACAGAAACGGAGCTCAACCGAGACGGCCATTAGCACTCGGAAAATGCTGGATAGAGGCACAATAAAATAAATCGGCACAAGCGATTTTGTGCTTAGCGACTCACCCCTTGGTGTCCACAGTTAAATTGCATCACCTTAAACTCGTCCTCAAGAACAAATCTCTCTACCGATTGTCATGAAATATTCAGGGAATAAAATACAATGTATAATCTTTGTTTAGGCAGTTTTATTTCATTGTATTTCTTTATCAAATCCAAAAGCCCGAAATTTCTTCTTAATACCACGCATAAGATTTTGTACAAAGCTTGAACCGACATTTTTTTCCGCTTTCAGCCATGACTTCAACATTTCCTGTTTTGTAGTGACAACTTTAGGATGCTTACAAAGTTCGTGCTTCATTATAGCCCAATATTTTTCAATTGGCCGCAACTCTGGAAAGTTTGGGGGATTAAGATTTGTTGGCGAAGTAACCATCGAATACCACTGATATAATCGTAGTATGCCACCATGTTTGATAAGTTTAATAAAACACTCCATCTTCTACCCTCATACCAAGCAGACGTATTCATTCAATTGTCCCATTAGGTTATGGGCCCCGACAGTTGCTTAGGAAACAGCTCTGTTTGGTGGAGCTAACGTGGTGCGCAGTGAAGGAACAGCAGGAGGGCGACCCGGAGATTAGTGCAGAAACTTCCGATCAAGCTTTGGCCACGATATGTCAGAGCATCGACTCCAAAATCTACGAACTGGCGCGGGACGCCAAAACCGCAAAAGAAGCGTGGGATAACCTGCGTAATATTACGAGCATAGTGGTTCTACTTGGAAGATTGGACTGTTGAGGCTAACGGGAATCTGGCTGGTCGGCACAGAACGTGATGAAGAAATCATCTGCAAAACGGCGCAGGACTATGTGAAGGAACTTTTCACGACCAGTCACTAGTTACCGGAGGTTGGTTTTAAAGTGGACGACACTTGGCTGGTGAGTCTGGTGAGATGTGCCAGAATGGGTACCAGGTCACGTTCGACAAGGAATCGTGCAAAGTCGTCAGTCCGACGAAGGAGGTAGTAGCGGTTGGACAGCAGTCCGGTGGCCTTTACAAGCTGAAGTCGATCAAGGATCCGGCAGTCCATGTTGCACGAGAGCAAAGCAGTTTCGAACTTTGTCATCAGCGGATGGGGCACCTATCATCTAGCGGCATGAAGAGAGTCAGAAGCATGGTAACTGGAGCGCAGTTTGAAGAATCAAGTACTTTCCAATGTGTTCCGTGCATCCAAGGCAAGCACCAACGATAGCTATTCAAGGTGAAGGCCCACAGAACTGAATGTTTGTTAGAGTTAATCCATTCTGATCTCTGCGGACCAATGGAGACAACGTCGATAGGAGGACATCGATATTTTCTTACGTTCATCGATGATGCTAGCAGAAAGGCGTTCATCTATTTCCAGAGCTCCAAAGCAGATGTGCTAGAAGCGTTCGAGGATTTCAAGTCATATGCTGAGAATCAAAAAGGCGAGCGAATAAAGAGAATCAGAACGGACAACGGCAAGGAATATGTGAATCGTGCGATGCGGCAGTATCTTCGTCGAGCTGCAATCCACCATGAAATTACGGTTCCGTATAACCCGGAGCAAAACAGTTTGGCAGAGCGGATGAACCGAACGTTGGTGGAACGCGCCAGAAGCATGTTGTTCGATGCCGGGCTTGATAAGCGATTCTGGGCGGAAGCAGTAGCCACTGTTTTTTACGTCGTCAACCGTTCACCGACGAAAGGATTACCAGTCACTCCAGAAGAAAGATTCACGTCCAGATCTATCGCATCTTCATGTATTAGGCAGTGAGGTAATGGTGCACAATCCCGAAATAGACAACGTAGTAGTCAGCCGTGACGTGATATTTTTGAACGAAAGCCAATTGATGCAGCTAGAAGCTGATCCTGTCGAACAAGAAGAACCTTTAGAGATGGTTGTGCGGAATCAAATGGAGGCAGCAGAGGAACAGGTTGCAGATGGTGGGGAAAACGATCCTCAGGCGCAAGATGAGGAGCCCGGTGAATCCGATTCTGAAGAACAAGAAGACGCTGATGATACGCTGGTCGATCCTGATCTACAATCTGCTGCGCTCCCTCAACAAACAGAGACCCACAACAGTTGGTAAGGGGCAGTGTGAGGGAGCGCGTAACCCCAGACAAGTATTGAGATTTTCATTTGGTCTTCAGTATTATTCCTTATGAAACTTCCCAACATACACAGCCATACGATGTTCCCGGAGATGCAAGTATCGAGCCACAGACGTTCCAGGAAGCTCATTCGAGCGACGAAAGCGATCGTTGGAAAGAAGCCATGGTTGAGGAATATGAAGCGTTGCTGAAGAACGAGACCTGGGAGCTCATTGATTTGCCTGAGGGAAGAAAAGCACTCCGCTGCAAATGCGTGTACAAGATCGAGACGAATCCTGATGGATCTACGGCACGCTATAAAGCTCGCTTGGTGATAAAGGGCTATTCCCAAGTCAAGAGCATCGATTACGAGGAGACTTACTCGCCCGGTATGCTAAAGTCCGGTACCTGATGTCGTTAGCTGCCAGAATGGATCTCAAGATACACCAGATGGATGCAGAAACGGCGTTGTCGCAAGGTGACGCCGCAAGGTGAAAGAGGAAGATATATACATGGAGCAGCCGGAAGGATTCATCAACAGTAGTAGTTCGAAGAAAGTAGTAGTTCGAAGAATCTCTGAAGAAGCAGCTCACAACGAACTTCCTGATGAATGATCTCGGATTGGCCAAGAAAGTCCTTGGAATGCGAGTCGAGCGAGGAGAAGATGCCGTGTATTTGGACCAGGAGCAGTATATTCAACAGCTGCTGGAACGCTTTAGCATGAGTGAGTGTGATCCAGTAGCAACCCCGGCAGATCGCAACCAGAAGTTAACGAATCAGATGAGCCCTTGCCCCCGAGGAAGAACGGAAGCAGATGCAGAATGATCCATTCCATGAGCTGGTAGGAGGTCTCCAGTTCCTTGCGGAATGCACGCGTCCGGACATTAGCTTCGCCGTTAATGCAGTTAGCCATTTCTGCAGTGATCCAGACAAGCCGCACTAAACAGCTAAACGTGTTTTGCGGTACCTGAAAGGGACGAAGGAGATGAAGCTTATCTACCGCAAGGAAGTAGATGACCGTTTCGTTGGATTCAGCGACGCAGATTGAGGCAACGACATCGAGTCGAGGCGTTCCATCACTGGGTACGTATTTATGAAGTCCGGCGGGCCGATTTCGTGGAATTGTCGGAGGCAATCTACAGTGGCTTTGTCGACAACGGAAGCGGAATACATGACAGTATCTTCAGCAGCACAAGAAGCTATCTGGTGGCGAGGATTACGACATGAGATCACAATCTTCTGCGACAACAAGAGCGCGATCCATTTAGCTGAGAGGGAAGTTGGATACTCACCACGCAGCAAGCATATCGATATTCGCCATCATTTTGTTCGAGAGAAGATTGAGGAGAACACGATCGAGTTGCAGCACGTTAGCAGTCAACAACAGGTCGCAGATTTTCTAACCAAGGCGATTCCGGCTCCCAAATTTGCCCCACCGCCTGGCTTTGGGACGGGAAATAATCTAATCTGTCGTTTGAACCGGGCCATCTACGGATTAAAGCAATCTTCCCGGAACTGGAATCTTCGTATCCATCAGTTCATCGAGAACCTGGGATTCATGCGGATTGAGCACGGCTTCTGCTTCGACTTATGGAAAAGTGGCGGGATAGTTATCTACGTTTTCATCTATGTAGATGACGTTCTCATCGCGGGCAATTAGCTGAAGGTGATTCAGAACTTGAAAAGGATTTTTCCGGCTGAGTTTGAGATGCGCAAACGTGAGGCGGAACTGCTGACTATCGGTCAAAACGTTTGGCATGGTTAACTGCAAGTCGTCACCAGTGCCAATGGATCCTCATCTGCGACTCGAGAGAGGAACCGATCTGGAACGCTTCACGGACAAGCCGTACCGTGAACTGATCGATGCCTGATGTACCTCACCGTGACTTCCAGGCCAGACATCTGTGTTGTGCAACGGAAGAGCACTGGGTACACCTGAAGAGGGTGGGTACAGCAGGTTATCAGTAGGTGTATCAGCGATCGACAGCGGAATAACTTACGGTCTTTGTGGGTGCCGATTGGGGAAACGATCCGAATGACAGAAGATCTGTATCCGGTTTGGTGATCAAGCTGCAAGGACAAACCGTGGTTTGGTCTACCAAGAAGCAGTCATCTGTAGCGTTGTCATCCACCGAGGCGAAGCTCATGGCACTCTGTCAAGCAAGCTGTGAAGCAATGTGGGACGTGAACCTGCTCAAGTCCGTTCAGCGAGAAGTGAAGGAGCCAGTTACGGTTTTCGAGGACAATCAGCCGTGCATTTCAATCACGTCGGATCCTCGGAAGCTAATGCGGATGAAGCATATC
This sequence comes from Aedes japonicus, assembly GCA_034211315.2. Taxonomy (NCBI): domain Eukaryota; kingdom Metazoa; phylum Arthropoda; class Insecta; order Diptera; family Culicidae; genus Aedes; species Aedes japonicus. The sequence continues at coordinate 22,309 of JASCZW010013386.1, forward strand.
GAAGTCCAGGACTGTTTTGTACGAGAGTTGATTGATCGAGGCAACCACCTGAAGTACCTACCAACGAATGACCAGCCAGTAGATATGCTTACAAAGGGATTACCGGCACCACGGTTCCGGAAGTTCAGCGATAAGGTAGGAGCAGCTAATTGAGGTGGGATGTTCAGGTTAATAACTATAACATTCACCTACTCTTTGTTTTATGTGTAACTCATACCTGATATCACACAACCCTTGCTCTTTTATCTCTGTCCCAAGAAACGTCAAGAACTCTGCTAAGACATATTAGTTAACTAATCGTACAAAAAAAAATCCATCGTACTATTTTGGCCAAAGTTTGCAATTTTTGCGACCATTGTGCATTAGTGCCGGAAGGATACGGTGGGCAGGGCATGTTGTGCAAGAATGCCGCAACAACAACCCTGCAAAGTTGGTGTTCGCTATTGATCCGGTGGGCACAAGAAGGCGTGGAGCGCAAAGAGCACGATGGGCGGACCAGGTGGAGCGTGATCTGGCGAGCATTGGGCGTGACCGAGGTTGGAGAGCGGCAGCCGCAAACCAAGTATTGTGGCGTACTATTGTTGATTATGTCCTATCCTAAATGTGATGTTGAACAAATAAATGTATGTATGTATGTATGTGTATTAATGCAACCTGGCCTGATTACAGTTCACTTGATTTGAAACGGCTGGCCCACAATTGATACGTTGAGGATGCGTTTGCGTGAATTTGACAGGATACCTATGGGACAACAGTCAAATTCACGCAAACGCATCGGCAACGTATCAATAGTGGGTCAGCCAGAAGGATTCGTTTGCATTTCGTTGACGAAAGTGTGACAAAAAAAACTTAGGGGACCTATTCATTGTGGGCAATTCTTGAGATCATTCCTTCCCAAGCTTCCTCCCCAGCCCAAGTATTGGGCTTCTCCCAGTGAACCAAATAGTAAACAATCGTTCCGAGATTTGCCTAATTTGTTTATTCCCTACCAGCAATTAATATCATTTCCTAATATCACATAATTCTCTTAAGTATATCATACACGACCCTCGTCAAAATTTGCCTCTTTCCACTTTTGAACCACTTCCTCGACACATTCATCGGACCTGAATAGTGGCAAAAACTGATCTTTTTTGTACCTATACAACGAACACTGTACCTCCCGATTCCACCTCCACAGAAGTACGTGCCTTCCTTGCAGTCGTAGCTCATCCACCGTGCTGGAGATGTTCTTCACCACCGTCGAGTCGATGTACTTGATCATCTCGCCATCGATCACCACCACATTCGCCTCATGATTACTGGCCATGTTGAGAATTTTTTCACGGAAGTACTCCGCCGAAGAGAAGGCCAAATCGTTTGTCGGTCTCAGCACCAGTGCGTTCACGTGATTGATCTAGAAGAGAAAGCCATAATGAGCAAAATATTTCAAAGTTGGTCAAAACCTAAAACCTGCCTTCACAATCCGATGCTCAATCCTCGGTCTGGATATCAGGTACAGCAGGAAGCACAGATTCACACTGATTCCAATCAGTATACCAAACTCCAGTCCAATGAACAGACAAGCTACGACCGTCACCAGAAATGGAACGATATCGATTCGCTTGATCCGCCACATTTCAGCTACCGCACGGTACTCGATCATGAACACCATCGCAGCGATGATCACCGCTGCTAAAGTCGCTTTCGGAATGTAATAGAAGTACTCCGTCAACAGGCCCAACGCTGAGAGGACCAATAACCCAGTAAACACCCCACCGAATGGAGACTTCACGCCGGAACTGCTGTTGATGGCGGTCCTCGCAAAAGACGCCGTCGTCGGAATGGATGCAGTAAATGATCCAGCTACGTTGCACAATCCTAAGGCGATCATTTCCTGAGTAGCATCAACGGGATTACCTTTGGAGAAGGCCTTTCCTATCGAGACGACCTCGAGAATCGAGATCAGCGGAATGGTAATTATTGATGATCCAAGTATTTGGAGCATTCGAGGAAAGTCATAGAACTCGTCTTTGAAAGTGGTTGAGAAGGGAGGTGGCTCGATCGGAGGAAACCCGGAAGCGACCTTTCCAGTTAACCGGAATGGGTACTGATCTTGACAGGCAAATGCGTACGCTAGAGTACCTCCACTGATGACGATCAAGGCGTTTCTCAGGAGGCAAAGGTATTTTGTGGTAGTTCGCCACCGACCGGTTCCTTGACCTTTGATAAGCTAGAATGGGATAAAATTCCTAATGAGGCAGTCTAAATGATTCATATGTTGAACTTACAGTAAGAAAACCAATATCGTCAGCGACCCGAACCCAAGCAGGGCGTCCCATAGTCGCGTCTGTCCAGCATTCTCGACAACATTGATCCACGAATCGATGAACCCGCTGGATCGCCCGGCACTGGAAATCCCCATCAGCGATTTCATCTGGCTGCTCATGATGGTAAGTGCAGCCGCTGTTATAAATCCGGTGATGACCGGCATCGATATGAACTGAACTACGAATCCAAAGTTCAGTAGTCCCAACAGGAGAGCAATACATCCGGACAGAAATGATGAAAGCACGGCTCCGGCCGGTCCCAGCTCCAGTACTATGTGCTGCACCATCAGCGCCATGATGGCGGTTGGCGCTATCGTGATTTCCTTGACGCTACCGAAAAAGGCGTACACGAACGATCCCATGAAGTTTGAATACAGCCCATACTGAGGTTCCAGATTGGCCACTACGGCGTACGCAATGCTCTGCGGGATTGACGTCAGGCCGACCGTTATGCCGGCTATCGCATCCGAGGCGAACTTTTTGAGATTGTACTGCGGACCCCACAGGAGAAACGGAAACCGTCGGAGGGCATTCTCGCGGGTCCAGATGCCTCGGAATTGGCGCTCCAGCAGCAGGCGAAAGTCCGGAAACTGTTCCCGGTAGTCGAGTTCGGAGTCTGCGAATGAAGTGGAGAAGGAAGTCAGTTTATGTGCTGGGATAAAATTTAAGGTGGTTGATCTGTACCAGTCATGGAATGAGATTTTACAGTTTTCGAATGAAATGGGAAATAAAATTATGACTTGATTCACCGTTGAGGCAAGGAAAATTTTAATGACATAATAATTTGATTATCAAAAGGCAATCACCATTTTTGGGTTGTAAGACAACATAAAGCAGAGTTTGTAGATTTTTTGAATAATTTAGCGAAATCAACGTACAACACTGTCAACTAAAGCTCGTTTCCTAACACAGCCGTCAAAACCCAATATTTATCGTTTTTTTCTGTCTTCACGATAGGCCCAGAACTTTTTAAATCGTAGTGAACCTTGGCTTTCATCTCAGAAAGTACATTGTTGGCCTCGTACCACTCCAACAGTGGCATGAGACAAGATCAGGCAAGATTCTTTCAGGAATGGCAAGAGTCGTATTTGAAGGCACTCTTGCTTGGTTTTTTTAGTTCCTTGA
>JASCZW010013387.1:0-25746 GCA_034211315.2 Aedes japonicus
CGATGTTTACCAGATCGTAATATGGAAAGGATATAGGAAGCTTGATGAAGGCGGATGCATAAATCACTGCAGTCATCAACCAGCACCCCCAGGTACTTTAATGCACGCTTTGACGGAATTGCGTGTCCCCCGACGTTGATGTCAACCCGCTGAGCTGCTTTGCGGTTGCTAACCAGCACTTCCTTCATCTTATGATGAGCCAGCTGCAGTTTTACTCCAGTCATCCACGTTTCAATTGTGTCCATCGCCTTTGTCGTCAGCATCTCTACCTCTTCCAGAGTCTCGCCCGTTATCGTTAGGACGACCATCTACAAATCCGACGATCTCAACTCCATTAGGTAACTTCAGCGTTTATACTCTATCGTACATTGTGTGCCAGAGCGTTGTGCCGAGAATCGAGCCTTGTGGCACCCTCGCCGTCACCCTGATAGATTTCTGTCCCAACTCCGTTTTGTATGCCAGGACTCTGTTTTGGAAGTAACTTCTTAGTATTCTGCACAAGCAGCCAGGAACACGCATTTTGTGCAGTGGCTGCAGCGATAGCCTCCAAGCTGGCGCTGTTAAAAGCGTTTTTGACGTCGATCGTCAGTACGGCGCAGAACCGGTTGCCTCTCCTTTTCTGCTTTGATGCCTTCTCTGCTCTCTGCACGATTATCCGGATTTATTTTAATGTCGAGATCCCGTATCGGAATCGAAATTATCTCTTTGAAAGCCCAGAGTATCCAGTAGTATCCAACAGACGAGAGTATCCAGCAGACATATGGGTCTGTAAAATGATGGGTTCCCTGGTGGCTTCCTAGTTTCGGCAGCAACACCAGCTTCTTAACCTTCCATCTGTCTGGGAAGTAGCCTTCATCTAGGCATTTTTGTATCGACGTCCTGAGAGTGTCGGGAAACGCCAATATCGCGGTTTTATTGCTACATTGGAGATCTCATCCGGTCCGGGAGCTTTCTTCAATTTCAGACCCTTCGCAAGGTGTAGTAGCTCTTCATTGGAGATCCGAGCAGTTGCATCTTCGTATGGCGTAGGCGGCCACAACGTTAGGTGGTGTTGTGGAAAAAGACCGATTAACCTCTCGTTTGAGGGCGATGCAGGCTCCGCGAAATACGGTTTTGTGACCTTCTCTCTCAGCTTCAGTCAGTGCTCTCTGGGCACTTCTCCTTACTCGGAGACATGCAACGCGGAGAGTATTGAGAGTCTCATTCCACCAGTAAGCTGGACGCCGTCGGTTCCTGGACTTCTGTTTCCTCGGCATTGATGCATCACAGCCTATTGCTATCGCTTCTGTCAACTCCCCTGTGTCAAGCACTGCACCGCTATTTGTCCGAAACGCCTCTATAAATACCTCCTTGTCGAAGTCTTTTGTCTTCCACTGTTGCTCGCAGGTCCTCGTTCTTCTCGTTGCAGTGGGGGCTCGCTGGCCGATGCTGTACAGATGGTGGTCACTGTGGGAGTATTCCTCAGTTACCCTCCAGTTCATGTCTACCATAAGCGACGGGCTACGGAACGTAACGTCGATGATGGACTCCCGACCGTCTTTGCGGGAAGTGCTGGCATTCCCTTCGTTGCACAGCCTCACATCCAGCTTTGCCAGAGCCTCAAGTAGGCAGTGTCCCCTTGGATTAGTCCGCTTACTACCCCACTCCGTGGCCAAAGCGTTGAAATCTCCTGCGATGACTACCGGGCTTCGTCCGACCAGCTTGTCGGTGAGTGCTTCCAACATCTTGTTGAACTCTTCGTCAGTCCATCTAGGAGGTGCATAGCAGCTGCATACGAGCCGTATGAGCACTCGACCACCTGTTGGATTGGGAATCTGCCTGTAGCAGGTATTGCCACCATTCCTGCTCTATCTGTCACCCACGTACTGTTACCAAGAGGAACTCGATACGTATCCGCAATTATTGCAACATTAAACCCTCCCGTCCAATTGGCGTTTCCGTCCTCCAGATTGCACAGCATGCTTCGTGCAGTCCCTATCAACGTGGCCATTTTTGCCACATTTCTAGCACAGCTTGGACCTATCAGGGCCCTTGCAGCTTCTTGACCGGTGGCCAAACCCCATGCATTTGTAGCACCTCTCCATTTGCTTAGTGACTCGGAGGACCAATCCCAGCGGGCACACCGACCATTCGACTTTGACCTTACTGATTGCCACCAGTTTGTTAGCATCGTCTAATGATAATCGGATTGCCGCCGCCTGTGTGCCTCCATAAGACTTCCTTATTCTTATTTTCATCGGGCCTCTTAAGTTGCACAGCTCAGTCAATGCATACCTCACACCTTTTTCGGTCGTGCCTTCGTCCAAATCCTTGCACTCGACCACTGCCTCTTGTGAAAGAGTTCTCTCGGGCCCAGGGATTTTGTCACCAGATCCCTGTACACTGAGCTCTTGACAGATGGGTCTTTCTTTTTTTTTTTTTTTAATGTAAAATTTTTATTGGTCTAAGAAGTATAAAAGTAATAACTCACATAATTGATTCATGCTTCATTGTCTAACTCAAATTCAAGTCCTGTTACATCGATTCTATCATTAATTGAATTAATATAGTAGATGTAAATTGTAAATAGTTTCATAATTTTAATTCTAGTGTTTATTTCAATATTATGTAGACATGGTTGGATAAGGTCTTCAAAAGTAAGTCGACGCCAGCTATTTAAAATAACGGAAATTTTTCTCTGAAATAGTGTCCATGAATCTCTAACACGTCTACATTCACTGAATTTATGCTTGAGAGTCTCTATCGCAGCGCCACAATGGGTACAATTTTCGCCGTCTGAACGTCTGATTTGAAAGTATAGCTTTCTATGTTCCATTTTCCTATTGATTAACATGTACAAATTGCTTCGCAAATTGCTTGGTATTCTTCTCGAAGATATGCAGCGCCATGCTCGCCTCCAATCTAGATTTGGATTCTCGAGCTCCACTTTTGGTATCTCCGTTTGATCAACATAAAATTTGTGAACGAGACCGGAGGATGGATTTTGGTGAATGAGGGAGCGAAGCTGACAGAGCAGTCTAAGATCAGGAAGATCTGCAGGAATTGTTGGACGATCGTTGGTTTGGTGATAGATATAAGATTTGTAGAACGGTATGGAATCAATCTCCAATAGATGTCGACTTATCAATAGAGCCTTGCATTTGAGGGCTGGAAGTTGCAATTTCAAACCACCATCTACACGATCGCGTGCGAGTTGTTGGATCGGTACACGTGCTGGAACTCTACTCCACAAGAACGTTCCAATTACCGCCGTAATTTTCCCCGTATGCACACTGTATGGCAATAGCGTTGCCGATAAATACCAAATTCTGGATGTTATAAAAGTGTTCAAGAGAGTCACCTTCTGGTATAAAGTTAGTGACCGTAAGGAATGTAGCCAAATTTGACGACTGAATTTTCTTACCATCTCGTCCCAATTCAGGGTAATCATCAACCGAATGGAATTGACGAAGATTATCCCTAGGACTTTTACAGTGTTGTCTGACGGTAGCCACGATATTGGTATTGGGTTTCCTTCTACATAACCTACATCTATTGATTTTGTTTTTCCCCAATTCAGCTTGGCACCAGCAGCACCTTCGTATTGTGTGAAGAGAGTCCTCATTTCTTCTATTTTCTGTGCATCCATACAGACCACAGTGATGTCGTCGGCGTAGGCAACAACGAGATCCTCACGGCATATTTGTTCCAATCTGCTCAACAGAATCTGCAGATACAAAACGAACAGCAGCATGCTCAAAGGGCAGCCTTGGCGAACTGAGCGTTGGATGGGGAACGACGCTGACAGATGTCCATTTACGAAGAGTCGGGACGATGACAGAGTTGAAATACGAGAGAGCAAGTTTACCAAATTCCGATTTACCCCGAGGGAGCACATGGTTCGATATAGAAAAGATTGCCGCACACGATCAAAGGCATGGTCTAAATCGAAAGAAATTAATTTTCCCTTCTGTTTATGTTTGATCATTCGTGCCACTCTATCTTTCAGAGAGAGTGTGGCTTGAAAGATGTTACGACCCGGGTTGGCACATTTTTGTCCATCACTGAGAACCTGGTGAACTCTCACTACGTTTTCGAGCCTTGCTTTCAGAATGCGGGAGAGTATTTTATAATCGTAGTTGAGTAGAGATATCGGCCTGTACGATTTAGGTGTATCGTTGGTTCCTTTCTTTTTTACCAGTACGACCACACCGTCAACAAATTCGGAGGGAAATTGACCCGACAACGCCTCGTTTAGGATGAGGTTCAACTCGCGATGTATGACGTCAAAAGTCCGAGCGTAAAATTCTTTTGGAATGCCATCTGTGCCCGGTGATTTTCGTGATGCGCTGGTCTGGATCGCTGAGAGGATTTCAGTTGTAGTTATCTCGTTCATGCACGCAGCATTTATCTCATCGTTCTCGGTATGACCCTGTCACACTCGAAAAGATTATCGACTGACATTGGTTCCGCCTCGGCTGTGTATAGCTGTTGAAAGTAATGGAGCATGTGTTGTTCTATGTCGTCGGACTGGTCAAGTGTTTCTCCTCTTTCGTTTTTCAAATGAGTTATCGTCGTACGTTTCCTCCGTCGTTCACCGAGCTGGAAACTAGAGAGTGGCTCGCCTGCGATATAGGTTTCGTTGATGTGTATGAAGAATTTGGTGAAGTTTCGCTGCAGCGCCAACATGCGTCCCTTAATTTGGTTTATAGTCATCAGCATCGAAGCGTCCGTGTAGTATCTGTCGTATGCTTGTTGCAGTTTCCCGTAGAGTTGTTGATGTTCTCGGTGAAAATCATCGTAAGCTATTTTGGACTTCCATCGATAGAACGATTTGATCTTCGGCTTTACATAGGACAACCACCAAGCCATCCATGATGGGTACTCTCGCCGTTGACGCGTCCAAAACTGCCAACGATACTTGAATTCTTCGACGTTTTCTGTGGTTAGCAAATGGGGACGAAGGCACCAGAATCCCCGGCCGCGTTCTCTGCCAAGACGAGGAAGGCAGATCCGAGCTGTTACCGCTTTATGGTCCGAGAAGGAGCACACGTGAGTGTCAGCTGTTCGTAGATGATCGCATAGTCCAGCATTGACGTATATACGATCAAGCCGGGATGTTGAATGTGCTGTAATGAACGTGTGCCCTGGAACTCGGCGACCGACCTTTTCCCATACATCAGCCAATTGCAGCTGTTGCACTGTTGCTCTTAGAGCAGGGTTATCATTATGACCTGTGGCATCGCATTGCCGCAGCACGCAGTTGAAGTCTCCTGCTAATATCATGTTTGGGGTGTTGTGTCGAAAATAATAAGCGATGGTAGTGTTTAGAAATCGTTCTCTTTCTGCCCTATACTGAGTCCCGCTTGGTGCGTAGATGCTAGCAATCGTGGTGTCGTTGATGCGGAGTGATACGAGTCTACCGTCAAGACTTCTCTCAACGTGTGTGAACTGGATGTACTCTTTGAGGGCTATTGCTGTTCCTCGTTTTGCTTGGTCAACATTACAGATAACGTTATACCCGGGGAGAGAGAGTTGGTTACTCTCTACCTCTTGCATAAAAGCGATGTCGATGTCTAGACTACGGAGAAGTGTCCGGAGAGCGTCAATTTTAGTCTCGTTTGAGATTGTGTTTATATTTATTGTTGTGATATTGTAGCTGATGTACTCCATTTTATGACATAGGGGAATCGCCGTCTACTTGGACAACGTCACTGTCGTGACGCAGTTTTTTGGCTTGAAATCGTTTGGATCGCCTGCTGCTGATGGATGAGGAAGATTCGTCCGTTTCGTCTCCGCCATACCGTTGAATATCTCCTGTCTTCGGTTGAGTCGATGGTGTTGTCTCGTGTCTTTGAGTTTGCTGTGGCTTTTTGAACTGTGCCATATCACAGTTTGTAGGTTGGATAGTTAGAAGGGTTGTTGGTTGCGGTGCCGGAGTGGCTGATATTTTCGGTGACGTTTCAGGAATCGGTTGCTCAGTTGACTGCGGTGGCGCAATTCCTTTTGTTTCGACTGGTTGTTTGTTCAACGTTCTCGTTCTGATTTCGGAGAACGATGAACCTCTAGGTTCTGATTGTTTCGGGTTGTTCGCCTTTGCTGCGGTCGTTTGTTTCGCTACGTTAGCGTTGTCGAGATCACTTGCTGTCACGAAAGCACACTGGTGAGTTCTGCTGCACTGGATACGCTTGACTTCTTCCCGTTTCATTCCGAGTTGGTTGCCAATGAAGAGGTGAAGGTCTTCATATGTTGGTTTTTTTGGCACCTTCGCGTAATCGATGCGAAAGGTGTTTTCGCGCCGATTCATGGTGAGGTCGGAATCGCTTCAACGGCCTCAGCACACAAAGGCCCGACGGTGCCTGTATACTACTTTGACCGAGAATAAAAAAAAAAAAAAAACAAAATAAATCCACTTGGTAATTAATAGTCTTTGTTCGACTTCCGTTGTCAGGCTTTAGCCAGAAATGCTTCTACTCAGTTTGGAAATTGAGCGCTAACTGATTCTTCAGATCATCTCGCCTTTCTGCGTACGCCATGTTGTGGCCACATTCTTGCTCAACTCTGTCTGGGTCCTCCCTCACTTTCTTGAGAAGCGTAGCGTTGTGTCGTTCGCATCAACGATCAAAGCATCCCCCTTGTGCTTCTATCAAGAAAGCCGGCGATTTTCTTGCTTCCTCTGTTCGTTCTTCTCTTCCTTATCCTTTTGTTCTTTCTTATTTTGTTTTTTTTTTTCTTTTCACCTGCCGCCTTTCTACGGCACGCCATTCACTGTCACTCTGATTGCAAACGCCTTTCTGCTCATTCCTCTGTTTTTTTCGGATCCTCCTGTTCTCCTGGTGAGTTCCTGGATTTTTTCCCCGAGAGGGAATTTCGATGACTCTTTGGTGTCTCCTGAGCTTCAATCATAAGTATTCCCGCGGCTTCCACAAGAGCTTTTTCAGCTGTTTCCGCTCTCGTTCTGAGCTCCTCTGCTGATTCTAGTTGCTTCCTCAGCCCCTTTCGCATCTCTTTCTGCAGCAACCACAGCGACTTGGCCGTCACCATATCTTGCAGCTGCATGGAGATTTATGGAGATTGTTATTTTAACTTTTAACGAACACATAGAAATTATCAATCCTCTTCTTGAGCTCTAAAATGTAGGTTATAGACCGAATCGCTTCTTGTTATTGCTGGGCTTTCTTGAAAACAGATGACTTAGTCCAGGGCCTAGCTCTCCTTTGGATCCATGAAGATCTTCTTGGGGTTTGCTGCTACGGGTACCCGCTGTGACCTCCAGGCGCGACGCGGATGATCTCATCAGCTTTCCGCTTTTTGCGATCACGTTCTCCTCTCCGCTTGGTAACTCCGGCATGCTGTCGTCGTCGGTATTTTTTTTTCTTCATTTTTGTAATGTTTTTATCCGTTGTGCTCCATTTTGTTGTTTCTCCCCTCCGGGCCGCTATCTCTCCTCGTTGTAGATAGTCACCTATTTTGATCCCATGGTTATCTTTGAAACAAAAAGGCCATGCTAGGGTTGACACGGTCCGTCACAGGGATAATGTTCAGAGCCGGATCGGCACAAGGCAGGATTGTTACATCTGAACGTACAAGTCTTGCTCCCACCGCCTGTGTGTGTGTTTGTGAACCGATTTCAGTTCTGTTGGCGCCAAAAAAAAACTACAACATTTCCATAGAACGCTAATGATTTTTTTTTCATTCGGACGTTTCGTTAGGAAGATATGAACGAAACAATACTTCACGGAGTATTATACTAGTAATCAAACAGTTTAGTCTCCGATTACATACAGAGCTATTTATGTTACGATTTTAGTTTTGTTGGCGATCAAATCACATAAAATCCTCAAATAACTTTTCACAATTTTTTCAGAATAATCTTTCATAGAGATATGACCAATACAACCAATACAACCTGAGAGCACATAATTGTGAGATGAAAATATACTCGTTGCAGTTCAAAACCGAAAAGCACAACTCGCAGTAATCGATGCCGCTTGCATTCTATTGTGTTGCAACTGGTGCGTTCTATAGCACATCAGATGCGCCATTCAGCGGACTCGATGCCACTCTATGCAAAATCCGTTAGAAATCTGGAAAGATAAAGTTTGGAATAAAACAAATTTGCTGATAGTTCAATCCAAGATGCATTTTTATCCAGTTACTTAATTAGAGTGCATGAAGTAACTACAAACTTTTGAGTTTTCTCTAGGGTCTGTGAAGACTTCTCTGCAACCGATTTAGCTGCATTTGTCCAAGATTTTTGAAATTTTTCTATAGTTGTAGTTTGTTGTTTATATTGAGAGAGTTCTCTCTTCGCGAGAGCCGAATACCGCTCGATAGGTCACAACTCCGGTTAGTTAGGTGGATTCGCCTCTTTCGGTACAACATGGACTTCATTCGCTTTATACCATTCCAAAACATCTTTTTTTGGCATAGTGACAAGATGCCAAGTCAGGCCAGAATAGCGAGGGAGCGTCATGGCTGCCTAGGAATGGCAACAATCGCTTCTTTGGGCATTATTCATGGTATATTTCCTTGTTTACCGTTCCGGTAGTGATGAAGCTTCGACCAGAGTTGCATATTGCCTGCCAAACCGAATATTTGTTGGGAAACTTGGCCTTTTTCTTCGTCTTGAAATTCTCCTCTACGCCGTTCCATTGCGTGGTAGTATAATAAGACATTACGAGAAGCTGCTTAAAGTCTTCCAGCACATAAGTTTCATCGTCCATTATCACGCAGGAAAACTTCGTCAAATATGAGCGATACAACTTGCGAGCCGGGTTTCAGCCGTCACATTCTGTTTATCATTACGGTGCGGTAAAGTTTTCACCTTGAACGACGTAATACCTTGCCGGTTCTTGGAAGTATGCACGGGAAAGTTGGGGACATTAGTATTTTTCTAGCCACAGTACGTACCGAAAGATCTGGATCTGGATTTTCATTTCGATCGCACACAATTTCTTTTCGCACTTGCTCTTCTTTCGACGCCATCTTCAATCTTAAACCTTGTAGTATCCGATTTTTCATGGGTTTACCATCACCCGCATTGACGAAACTACCCATGCAGCATCAATCATAGTAACCCATGAGTCAGCAGACAAAATTTGCCAGCTCTATTAGTCGAACCCTAACCGTGATGACAGAGAAGCAACTTCGTTCAGAAGTGTGCGCGTTCAAAGAACGGCACCCCACCGCGTCGGAAACGGACATCGGGTGGCACTTTGTGGACGCCAAATACGTCCGTTCTGGCGTCTACAACATCTTGCCACTATTAGACAACAATCAGAGCATCGAAAGCCCGGTTCCGGGCGGCCGACGACTCTGAGCGACAAGAAGTTCCAAAGTATGCTGAAGAGGAAGACCGAGGGAAAAGTGGCTACATCGCTGCGTGCGCTTGACCGGGAGATCGGTTCCACTAGCCAAACAGTGAAAAAGTACCAGGCGAACATGAACATACATGTCAGTAAGCGGAAGTCGCGTCCAGTGGTTTCGGAGCTGCAGGCAATGTCACAGCGGCAGCGGCTGAATAAGATGCTCAACTCGATTTTCCCGGCAAATCGCGACGTGGCGGTGGTGTTGGACGACGAGACTTATTTCACCCTGGATGGCAACGACTGGCAGGGCACTTCGTATCTTTCTTCGAAGGAAGTGAACTCCAAGGTGAAGTTCATTTCACACACCAAGTTCCCCTAGAAGGTGCTGCTGTGGCTGACATTCAGCGAGAAGGGGATGCCTGACGGAAGTTGCATCGTTCATCAAGTAATACCATAAGGCGGTGTTCTGGCCGGATCTGGCGTCAGCCCACTACTCGAAGCGATCGTTGGAGGAGATGCGGCTGAATATCGATGTGGTACCCAAGTCGGCGAACCCTCCCAACGTCCCCCAGCTGCGTCCCATCGTGAATTTCTGGGCCAACCTGAAGCGTAAGATCTACTGGAACAATTTTGTCGTGAAAACTGAGGAGGATAAATTAAACGAAGAAAGAACTCAAAAACATGCCTACACGCATTTTTTGTCTGCCATGGCGAATATTCCGGTTAACTACCGAAAGACCGCTCTCAAGGGCGTAGATTTTATTTGCAAGTAAGCTTAAATAATTCCCTTCAATGGGAAATTTATTAAAAGTAATTATCTGTCTTAGCTTTTGTTTATCACCATCCGAAAAAAAAGTCCATTTTTTAACGCGAACGTTACGTTTATCTGTTTGCGAAATATTTCACGTGTTGATGTAACGATCTATGATGATGTTGTTTAGGAAGGAGATGATTTCGCATCCCCATGATGCGCCAGCTGTGGAGAGTTTTGTTTTTGTTAAAATAATGATGTGAAGAGAAAGTATTAATAGTTCCGTTAGAGCACGGCAGGTTGTGAAAATTGAATAGAAGTAGTTTGAAATTGAGCGTAGGGCATTTGTAAAGCATTATTTCGAGGCAAGCACACAATCCTTTGTCATCGTCACACATCCTCAATGACGGGTAGGAACGAAACCCATACCTTGACTGGCAAAGAATGTGTTTTTGATCGTGCTCACATAGGGTAGGGAACGGCTTAAGTAACTTAAGACTCTATTCCAAGCACGGGGTAAACGTTAACCTACAACGCTCATTTTTTGCTGTATGGTGCTCCATGTAGTGAAGCATCATACTGCAAAAAATGAGCGTTGTAGGTTAACGTTTATTCCGTGCTTGGAATAGGGTCTTGGGGTGTTAAGCCATTCCCTACCTTACTACCAGTTGCTTTTTAAAGTGGTTCTAATGAAATTTCTGTTCTCACTGCCAAATGCCACGGGAGAGCGGAGAGAGTGTCTCAAACCGTGGGTCTATTTTTAGAATACAATGTCTGTTTTATCTGACATATCCGTGTTTTACCGCGGTCGGATAATCATGAAGGAAATTAATATATTTTTTGGGTCATGAAGAACTAGGTCCCAAGCTTAATGATTCCCCCCTAATAACGTAACTCACAACATTACACCGTCAAATATTATTTCAATATAATATAGCGAATCAAAACAAAAACAAACATGCTAATACCAAAAGGTACCGAAAAGTGCAAGAGTGTATTGTTAACGGCAGACTGCAAGGTGTTCTTCGGACCTGGGGGTTCTGTCACCGGCAAACCGACATGAATGACAATAGAAAATGTCTTAATGTTCAAATCATATTACCGACATCTATCTTCGTGTTCGCTGAGAACGTTTATTGAAGCCATGAACACGCTTGGGAACTTGATAAGAAGGTTCATGCATAGACTAACTCTAAGACCAGTAGGTCCCGAACAAATACGATTTCTTTCTTGGCTCAGTCAGTACTAGCACATCGATCTCTAATAATGAACTCACACGAGCACACTCTCTAATATTCAGTCAGAATAACACAGCAAATCAAAACAAAGGCGCAAATATGAATAACAAGGGGCTGGCTTCAAGGTGTACTTCGGACCAAGGGGTTCTACAACAGTGAACCAATTTCAAATCGCTAGTTGCATATTGATTGTTGGTTTCATGTCGGTTTGTAGGTGGTTCTGTTACAATGCACCAATTTGAACTAATAATGAACCAAGCTAGTTACACATTGATTGTTGGTTTTACTGTGGATTTTCTCATAAGTTTCTTTTAATAACACTACCGTATGCGTGATAATGTTTGTACCATCATACAAGTAAGGTTCCCGTTTCACCTGTGCATACAATGCCTTGTTTTTTGTACGGTGAAAAGGATCTTAAACCGAGATAAAGAAGGACAACTATCAGCAAAGGTGTCATTCGAGGTTAGCTCGGCTTCGAGGATTATTGCTGCCATAAAAAGGAAGATTCGGGCGAATCCAGTGCTTTCAATGAGAAAACTGGCGAAGAAAACCGGGACCAGTAACTTTACGGCACGAAAGATCGTATAGGAAGATTGCGAGGCAAAGTCGAGAACAAGGAAAAAAAAAACTCACATGATTACCAACCGCATCCGAGAGCTACGAGTCGAGCGATGTAAGCTAATCTTAAACTTGTTCAAGCGAAAGAATCCGGTAATCCTGTACACCAACGAGTGCATGTTTACCGTCGATCCCGTATCAAATTCCAGAACCGAACACTGTATGAGTTCTCTCTTAGCAAAACAGGTGGCCGACGAGCATTAAAATGTGTATCAAACCAAGCATTCTGCTAGCGTTATAGTGTTGGAATTGATGGCTTCCGATGGCAAGAAAATTAAACCGGAAACGGCGAGAAAGTAAACACGTTGGTCTACAGCGCCCTTTTAAGTAAGTAGGTCCATGGATCAAAAGCAGAGAGACCCGAAGAAAGTGTTGTTTTTCAACAAGTTCCGAGGCTCCGTGCAAAACCTCGAACAACACTCAGAAGTGGTTGCAGGAACTACTGCCGTTTTAATCGATGGATGTGTGGCCGCCATCCAGCCCCAATCTAAATCAACTGGATTACTCAGTTTGGCGCGTCATGAAGGCCAAGGCCTGTTCTATACGCCGCCCGAATTCAGCAAGCCTCAGACAAACATTGACCCCTACCTGAAGACAAATGGATTCAGACTACATAATTAGAACCTGTCGTGCGTGTCGGCAGCTTGTGGATGCCGTACTTGCAGTAGAAACTTGATCGATGATTAATATAGTTTCAGACTCTCAGAAACATCCCCGCTTTGAATTAAAAAAAATTAAAACCTAATTTTTTGGAAATTTTTTAAATTTTGACATTGCTTAATTGCAAACATTATCACGCATACGCTACTTTTTCGTTGACTTCCTTTTGATGTGCACTTTCATTATTACCATACACCAATGCGGTCCTACGTCAATTTCGTGGCTATGTCCCTGCCCAAGTAACACGAAATGTTTGATTGCATGTATTTTCGCTTAAATGTGACAAATGACTATGTTGCCATTCCGATGAATGTAAACCTTTTTGGATAGAAACAAAACAGGCCATTGACAAGCCTATATCAATAGCAGTGATTGACAGTAGACAGGATGTCCTGGGCCCAAATTGATTTGGGCCCGCTGTCAGCTGTCAAATAGAAGTCTAATCATTTGTTTTGGTTGTTTGTTTTGATGTAAAACACCACAGAAAGCGATCTTTCTGCTTTGTATGACGTGCACAACGAAAACGAGCAACAACAGACAAAACGTAAACGAGCTACAACAAACACAACTTACAATGTTGACATTATTTTGACAGCTGAGCTTGCTGAGATGTTTTCTACGTGAAAAAGTGGTCCTTGTCATTGGCCTGGAAAAAAAAGCCCATAAGGTGGTAGGAATTCTTTCACAATAATCGCTACAGGGTGGTTTCAATTGACTATTTATTTGGACATCTATAGTTTTACCTTTGAATACAGTAATAAGATAAGTTCATGCTTTGTATAACACTCTGCGATTAAATATAACATAATACTATTTTCCTACTTTTTACGTAAAAAATAATCAACAATTCGAATGAGCCACAACAATGAACAGTGATTTTGTATACTAGTTAAATGAGATCATCAGTTAAATCAACATGAAAATTAAAAACCACAATATTTCGGAAGACGTTGGAATATTTTTTCAAGATTAAGAATTTAAATACGCATTTCTCATCTGCTGGAAGACATGATTTTGGTAAGATTGTTGTCGATCAATGGCTATATGGATAATTTAAAATCTGCTTTCCGATACCCACTAATACTAATGGTTGTAGAATTTAACACTTTTTGCTTATCTCGTTGGAGTTTGGCGCTTATTTGCTCGTTCCTCAATTGATAGTACAATAGGGTTGATAAATATATTAATATTGTGTTTAAATACTGATTTTTGTTCGAGTTGCCATGATCTTCATTTATTGTCATTGCACGGATAATTAACTTCCCGCAGTTTTTTCCTTCACGTCGTTCGGTTTTCGGTTATTGCGTATGGATTCTTCGTTACTCACTTCTTTTTCATTCAATACTCTCAATCACTAGCTATTTGTATGTGTTCTTTACATCCGTTGAGTCGTGATTTGGCTTGATTGCAGATCTTTATTTTTTAGATTCTGCCACCTGGAAGACAGTAGGATTGACTATCGATTTTTTCTTATCTGACCGTTGACACATTTAGGAAGACATTGATCTTTTTTCGATTTGTTCTCGATTTCAACAATAATTTGGAAGAATCCCCTTAAAGCTATTGTTTTTCTCGCGTGATTTCTAAACTTGTTTTTATACATTTGGTTTGCAGGATATGTCTTAACTTTAAATGCTTTCAGTAAACCCAGCACGTTCCTATAATTTGGCTTTTATGTTCAACTCAAACTGGTTTCACTTTAGAATCGAACGATAGATGCTGTCTGGGAAGTTCTTATTCTATGGCTCCGGTAGGTTCAATCTTCTTTTTTGTTATTATTATTAACACTATATGCATATAATTGTTGAATTTGCGTCAATGAACAAAAAGCATTCAAACTGATAATCATAATTTAGTTAACAACTGGTACTACACTATACAACAGGGGTTCGATATCTTAGGATACTTAGAACGGAAGACCAATCTCGAATGCTTTGATCAGTGCGGAGCCGGAATCGTAGATTCCTACAACGCCAAATAAAACGCCCAAAAATATGATAAAATAATCGTACGCTCGCTGCTTCTGATCCAAGAGGTGACCCTTGAGTTTCAGATGGAAGTAACACGGCCAGATGAAGCTTAACATCGTACCCGTGAAGCTGCCAATGAAACCCATGAGGATCGAGAAGTGCGGAATAAAAATAGCCATCATGATCGTTCCAAGAATGACAGCCAATCTCCATGCCAGACCCCAAACCTTCAAGTCTCCATCCAGTTCCCAAACTACCGGGAACATGGTTTTTGGTTTTCCGCGGAAGAACGCTCGCTCCAACAGTTCACACGCGGCAAAGTATGGCAGTGGATAACTGAGGACCGCTTTGATCACCAGACAGAAATTGACCAAGCCTTTGAAGGAAGGTGAATGCAGATTGTTTGTAATCACCTGCTGGGTGTCATTTTGGAACGTCAGGAAGCAAATGTAACCAAATAGGGCTTTAAACGCAGCTGCGGCAATATGTGACCAATCGAGCATCCAGTTGAATTTGGAACGGTCCTCCATGTTTCCTTCCAGTGTCGGGAGGAAAATTTGCGACGTGTAGGAGAAGACAATAACACCAAGCGAAATTGGAAAATTTTCAAAGTCCATACGCCACTTGACCTTACTCCATCCCCAGTCGCCAATCTCCAGCAGACAGTAGCCGACGATGATCGCATTGATCAACAAATGCGCCATCGTGCACCAGAATGACAGCAACGAGACATGGTGAAGCGATTTGAGGAAAGCCAATGGTAGCAGGAATATACCGCACAGCATCATCCACGATCTGGTGTCCAGTGCACCATCAGGGAACGACCCGGCCATCAGATCACCGCAGACTACCACATACAGAATGCAGGTCATCAGCAGTTCGATGATCTGCGCTATACTTACCACCCGGGCGCCAATTTTCTTACCGAAGCAAACCTTGGCGATCGCAACGTAGCTGTCCCGAACTCGAACGGGTTCTCCGGTTTGGGGGTCCGGTTCGTACAGGCACTGCACCAAGATTTTTCCAGTGTAGCAGCAAATGTGCGCAATGCCGACCATGGCAATGATGGCCCAGTAGCCACCGCGAAGGACGGCAAATGGAAGCGATACGATGAACATACCCTGTGGAAGGCGAGGAGGTGTTAGTATTCTCTATTAAATATTTGTTTAATTCACGGATATGATTGTGGTGCCTTTGAGAAAGCTGCTCGGTTGGAATATGGAATTACGAATTTGTTTCAAACTGAAGACCACGTAACATGACTAAAGGGTGTCCACAGTTAAATTGCATCACTTTCGATAAGCTGTAACATTTCGGCCTCTGGGTTGATTTCAACGAAATTTTGGGTGAAATGACCTCAGCGTGTATTGTTTGCACTGCGTGAGTTTTGAAACGTGTCGTAGTTTCGAAAATGGAGTCAAAGGAACAGCGAGTGCGCGAGAACCAAGTGCACGCGCACCTCGACAACCCACTTCTTTCGCACCGAGCCATCGGAAAGATGTTGAAAATTCACCAGTCTACAGTGTCTCGTGTCATAAAACGACAGAACGTTAAACTGTCGATCGGAAGATGGTGAGTGGTAGAAAAAGTGTTCTGTATTGTGTGAAGGACCACAAGCGAGTGGTTGCTGCCTTTCAATGCAAACCCAACTGTTCCGTTCGGGATGTCGCGAAAACGCTGCACTTGACCGAAAGTTTCGTGCAGAAATCCAAGAAACGAGCCGGGCTCCGTTCTTTCAAAGTACAGAAAGCTCTAAACCGCAATGAATAGGACAGCTAAAACACGTGCGCGTTAGTTGTATACACAAATGTTGACGAAACAACACTGCTGCATCATGGACGATGAAACACACGATAAGCGGACTTTAAACAAATTCCCTGCAACCAGTATGTGACTGCGAAAGACAAGTTCGATGTTCCAGAGTCTCTCAGGAAACAGCTAGTGTCAAAGTTCCTCAAGAAATTTATGATTTCTAGGACCTAGCATCTTGTAACTACTCTAAGGCTGTTCTGGAGTGGTACAAGACAATGGTGTCAATTTCGTGCCGAAGGATTTTAGTCCCCCAAACTCTCCAGAGTTGCGGCCAATTGTAAAAAATTGGATTTTAATGAAGCACAAATTTCGTAAGCATCCTAAAGTTGTCACTACAGAACAGGAAATGTTGAAGTCATGGTTGAAAGCGGAAAAAATGTCGGTTCAAGTGTTGTACAAAATCTTATGCGTTGTATTAAGAAGAAAGTTCAGGCTTTTGGCTTTGGTATAGAAATACAGTGAAATAAAAAAAACCTAAACCAAGATTATACATTGTATTTTATTCCCTGCATATTTCATGACAATCGGTTGAGAGACTTGTTTCTGAGGACGAGTTTAAAGTGATGCAATTTAACTGTGGACACCCTTTAGGTATCAAGTGCTGATATGTGCGTATACCAGCTTAGTTTCTTTAATAGATTGTAATAGTATAATAGTATGCCCTGAAGGAAGGAAGAAAACTAAGTTGATGGTAAATAAATGTCTGGCACTGTAAGTATACTAAATGTTTGTTGAATTGATTCGCGGTTTGCGAAATAATCGTCAGTGGATGAGCCAAGTGCCGTGTAAATTCTGTACTGTTCTTGGAAATCGTGCTTTAAAATTTGTCAGAATTTCGACATTGAGTCGTAACATTTTATTCGTTCAAAAACTAACAAATATAGAATTTATTTATTCTCATATAACGATAGGATCCCCAATGAACAGTTCTACAAAAACAATATAGCTGTCAGCCATGGTTAATAGAAGTGAATAAAGTAATTCAGGACTCTTTTTTCGTATCAGAGTAGAGCGGAACTTCGGTAGTGGACCCATTTCCGCTAATCATCGCTATTACTCATTCGTATTCAAACCAAACGACTTGATTTTTTGTACATGATTACTGTATGTGTGTCAATCAAGTCTTTTAGCTGGAATACGGCAATGATTGACCAAAATGCGTCCTCTGCCTAAAGAGTCATGGCCTGCCTGATGGCTGGCCAACAATTGATACGTTGCGGATGCGTTTGCGTTAATTTGGCAGTTTTCCTATAGCTTTTCTGCCAAATTTGTGTCAACGCATCCGCAACGTATCAATTGTGGGCCAGCCATAAGTCGTGCTTCATCCAAATTTATTTTGATTCACATTCATCTCAAAGACACCATTACTGAGCCCAAAGTTTTTCTAAGCCAACAAGTAAGTTTAACATAAATATAAAAACGATCTCTTTTTTTCATAACTGGCTCATTATTATCCACTAGAAATCTGTAAAAAGAAAGATTTAGACCATACTTACCACACTAACGGTGAATAGCATATAAGTTTGTTTTAGGGTAAATGCACCGGTTTTGGCAAAAAAATGATAATGCGCTGATAACTAAATTTACTCGAGTACAAAAAAAAACTCATTTTGAAAGTTTCACAATTATTATCTTTTATTATTATTATTATAGGGTAGGGGACGGCTTCAGCTCCCCGGGACCCTATTCCAAGCATGGGGTAAACGTTATCCTACAAAGCTCATTTTTTGCAGTATGGTGCTCCATCTAGTGAAGCACCATACTGCAAAAAATGAGCGTTTTAGGTTAACGTTTACCTCGTGCTTGGAATAGGGTCTTGGGGTGCTGAAGACGTTCCCTACCCTATTATGATGTTGTTCATAACGATTACGATCGTTTTGGTTGTTTTAATGGAGTAAGTCTCTGTCAAACCAGGGCGCCATTGACATGAGGATCTTTGAAATAGAAATATGTGTACTTGATTGATCGAATGTGTGTAAAAATGGGAATGACACTTTCCTCAACTCGAATTGACGGACCCCTCACTCACCAGGGGGTCAGCCTTTTTGTTAAAAACTCGATTTTGCGCAATTCTGAACCTGCTTATCATAGCATATCTCTTGAATTTGTTTTCAAACCTCTTGTAAACAGGTTGTTTCAAGAAAGAAAAAAAAGTATGGCTTTAATTTGGCACGAAAAAACAAATGACACAACAATGTAAAAGCACTGTAAAACTACACACACACGCGCGCACACACACACACACACACACACACACACACACACACACACACACACACACACACACACACACACACACACACACACACACACACACACACACACACAAACACACACTACATGTGCACAAAACGGCTCCAGCGTACTGCATTTGCGTAATACCGTTGTAAACTGTAAAACTCGCTACAGAACATTAGGCTTAGTCCAATGCTCACCTAGTTTCATAAATGATTCCATTTTCCAGCTTTCTGATGATGGTAACAAAATTAAAATCGGTCCAATATTGCGGTCACATTTTGTTTCATGCCAAATTAATGCCCTACTTTTTTTCTTTCTAGAAACATGCTGTTTACAAGAAGTTTTAAAGCAAATTTAAGAAATTTAAACAGGTTCAGAACTGCGCAAATCGAGCTTTTCAAAAATTTTTTTGACCCTTGGCGAGTGAGGGGTCCATCAATTCGAGTTGAGAAAAGTGCCATTCCCATTTTTACACCACTTTCGACCAATCAAGTACAAAAAAAACAATTTCCTAAGACCTCATGTCAATGGCGGCCTGGTTTGACAGAGAAAAAATCATCGGTCAAAAATTGAGAGCAACAATTTATTCCTGTGGCATAAAATTTAAAACTGCTCCTGCTATCAGTGACAGTAAACTGGAAAGTTTATTTGCCGTACATTTGTTTATGTTGATAGTAAAATTAGTATTCCACTTGATGTTGTGCAAAGGCCATGGAAACAAACCTATTTTTCTCTGAGAAAAGTGAACCCGAAGTATGGTTAAGTGAAAACAAATTTTGACTCCCTTTTAATGCTAGAATCAAAATTAGTTTTTCAATTACTATCATTATGATATTATACTTTTCATTTTCCGGTTTTTCTTTGCAACTTGCAAAATTTGTTGAGAAAATTTCTTTACAATAATTAAAAAAAAAATCTTGAAGGTGGGCTTCAAACAATGAATTGTCAACCGGAAGCAGGGTACATCCAACCTCCGGTTCTCACAAGTTTCTATCTTACGCGTCATACGAGCACAAAAAACTGCCGGCTGATACATGGTGACGCTAATTAGCATAGTCCGGGCAACGTTGTCAATTTGACAATACATATAAAGCAAAAGTGAGGTTAAACGTCGTAGATGACGCTCTTTCAAAATGATTGTTCGAGCTGTCTCCTGCCTGGGACAGACATACAACGTACAGCGTTGTAAGAACTGTCAAATACTTTAATCCAGTATTAAAAAACAGGTACTAGACTAAAGGAGTACAACGCTGTACGTTGTATGTCTGTACCAGGTATAATACTTGGAACAGACATACAACGTACAGTGTTGTACTCCTTTAGTCTAGTACACGTTTTTTAGTACTGGATTAAAGTATTTGACAGTTCATACAACGCTGATCGTTGTATATCTATCCCAGGCATAAGCTAAATAATTGATGATATTAAGATAAGAAAATCGATGATAATGCCGATACTGATACTGATACTGAAATAGATAGGAAGTTATAATCAATTTCAGGTTAAGAAACTACGATGTAATCCTCACTTTAGCTTTACTTGGATTTCTCAATAGCGGGTGTGACTGAAGATCAAGAACCGTGAAATCACATTGTATGTTTTCTGTTATTTGCATTCCAAAAGCATTGGATGTTTTGCAAAATCGATTTTTTTTATGTTTTTAATCGATAGCTCTACAATTTGTGGTAAAATTTCCAAGGCCAATTTCCAAAATTGTGGAAGGTATGCCACTTAAAAGTGATCGGTGGATGCCACTTCCAAGTGGTGACCGCAATCTTTATACGGTGTTGTCTCGAAACCATGTTTTTCAAATAGGCGTAAGTCACTACGAAAAAAAATAGTAAACCGATTTTCTTCATCTAGCATATATTTTGAAGGGTCTGAAAAACTACTCTAGATAGGCTACGGAAATGATGGAAAAATTGCAGCCCATGATACCCCACACTTTTACATTGTTCGGTAATTTTTTACCAAACTTTCAACAGCTGAACGTTTGAACGAATTTCGGTAAAATTTGACAAGTTCCGGTAGACGTTGCAAATCAAAACAAACCTAAAAAAGGAGAGAGTTTCTCTCCCATGTCTAGCAAACATTACTGCCCACTCTTGGTGCCTCATTGTGATGAGCGAACATCATCTCCTTCTACATCAAGTTCCGGTAGTTTTATTACCGGAATACTGTAAAATTTCGCCATAATCCGGTAAATTGGATTACCAAACATTCAGCTGTTTTAAGTTCGGTAAAAAAATACCGAAACTGTAACATTTTCAAAGTGTATCCGTTGTGTATCCGTATTAAGAAATATAGAGTATCTTGATATCAAATGCCATGCATGTTATTTGCAATGAAAACTAGATATATAGATGCTGATATCAAGATACTCTATATTATACACACTACCAAAATAACATGTTAATCTCTGTCCCCTGAGACCGCCACATGCAAGCGTCCTTTAGCACATAAAAATGAGTTGAAAGAGATGAGAAAATAAATTCAATCAAACGCATATTTCGTCGAATGGCGTATATGTCAGTTACAAGAGACATAACTTTACACGAAATCTTTCTTTACGTTCCCCGACTTTTTACAAACATCAATTAAGGAGTGTATCGAAAAGTAGTTATAAACTTCCAAATAATAAAATAGGCATGAAAACATGGTTAAAATTAACATACTATTTCAGTTTATTATAGCTTTACATGTTTACAAAAGATCCAAACGGAAAAACTAGTCATCATGTTCATTTCTGTAGAATGCCCGTACCTTTGATTTGACACCTGCCATCAAATTCTGCACAGTGACCTTTGTGCACTTCCTGGATGCCGCTGCCCAATTTTTCTTAAAATCGGTCATGTTTTGGGACACTGTACCATCCTTCTTAAATATACGCTTGACTATTGCCCAATAGCGTTCGATCGGTCGCAACTGGGGACAGTTTGGTGGGTTGATGTCTTTTTCTACGAACTTGATGTTATTCTCCGTCAGCCACTGTAGAGTGGATTTGGTGTAATGTGCCGATGCCAAATCTGGCCAGAAGAGAGGAGGGGACTGGTGCTTTCTATACAATGGTAGCAACCTGTTCTTCAAACATTCCTTTTGATAAATCTCAGCATTTATAGTTCCTTTTGTATAGAAAATTGAAGAACGCAAGCCACATGTGCAAATAGCTTGCCAAATGAGCACCTTCTGACCGAATTTCTCCATCGCAACAGTCGTATCTGCGGTTGGCACACGTTCCCCAACAGATTTAGTATAAAACTGCGGCCCCGGTAGCGTTCTTGAATCTTCTTTAACGTATGTTTCGTCATCCATCAAAATGCACTGGTCGACATTGTCCAAAATGCAGCTGTACAGCTTTCGAGCCCTGGTTTTGGCACGAGACTTTTGTTCCGGAGTTTGTTTGGGCACTTTCTGCTTTTTGTACGTCTTCAAGTCATTCCTGCGCTTGATTCGTTGAATCATTCCGATGCTGGTCCTGAACTTCTTGGCTAGATCGCGAGTAGAGGCAGATTTGTTCCGTTGAATATAATCCACAACTTTTTGGTCCAAATCGGGGTTGCTGGAGCCGGGTTTCCGGCCACTTCTTGGTAAATCCTCGAGGGAGCACTCCTTACCAAACTTTTCGATGATGCGTTTTACACTTGCCGGGTGAACATTTACTCTTTTCGCAATCTGGTTGTAAGTAACACCCTTTTCGGTGCACCAAGTGTGCAGAATTTTCTTTTTAGTCTCAAATTCAATTCGCGACATTTTGAATACAACTTTATCAACGGAAATGAATGAACCGAATAATCATTTTTAACATGTAAACAAAGCAAATGGCGCTTACACGCTAAAAATATATACAGTAGTTTATGCGTAATAACGCATCGAATGTTTATAACTACTTTTCGATACACTCCTTACGTCTCGTGTAAAATTCATAATTTTTTAATGTGTAGGATGTAGCACAGAGAAAAGACATCCAGGCTCGAACATTTTTCCCCAATTTACTGTGTAAAATTTTATAAGCAAACCGTTGGAAAAACAACGCCGCCTAGTTTTAGATTTCACCAAACTAAAAGTGACAGGCTATCAAATCTCAAGGTGGGCCATCAACATACGATTCACCAAAACTAACGGAAACGAGCTGTAATTTTAAAATGGCAGTTATAGAAATTTACACACGGTGGGCACTCCAGCTTGGATGTATGTTCTCTGTCGTTATAGTGCAAACGGGCTGTAAGGCTGGTATTTATGGTTAATATCCGAGTTTCGCTAAAATCGTAGTCTATCTAGAATAAAGAATAACCCTCTCGAGTAAAAATATGTTCGGTTGCGGCCCTCTTAATCTTAATACCATTTTAGCCTACATTTAAATATGATGAAGTTTGCAGAAGCAGATAATTTCTCATCTCCATGTGAAGCGCTAGGAGTGGACAGTAATTTATTGCTAGAACGAATAGACATGAAGAGAAAGTATATTGATAGTTCCGTAAAGGGCAACGGCATTCTTTGAAATTGAAGGATACAAGTTTGAAAACGAGCGGAGGGCATGTTTGCTCGGTGGTATTGTGATTAGATATCACATTCATTTCAGAAGTCATCTAACCGGGCTAATTGTACACTTACTTTTCTGTATTTGAATTGTATCTCAAACGAATGAAAAACATGTCAGTTTCGTAAAAACTGGAATTACTCAGTCAACGAGTGACTCCACTTTTTACGAAACTGAGTCGCAGTTTCCATGCGACTGAGTAAAGTGCCCGACCAGAAGCGTATAACATAAACATAACAAAACTATAACAAACCTTGTTAAGACTAACTGATTATGATATTAATTTGTTAAAAACATTTTCGTCTGCATAATTGTATAACATATTTATAACAAATTAAGATATAATGCCCTGGGAGACTCAATCTTCGTAAAGAAATAAATTAATTCTAACACTATCTGATATGATTTTGCTTCATCGTAACAAAACTGTTACAAAGTTTGTTTTGTTGTTGTTATATCTGTATCATAGTTTGCTATAATTTTGTTAACTCTTGAGGATTGTTTGTTACAATTTCTGTTATTTTAACAACATCCGCGATCTGAATTCTAACAACCGCTATTATAAAAACAGCGTAACTGAATAACAAAACCTGAAATAATTTTGTTGTTTCCTTCTGGTCGGGTGGCCTCTCAAATTGAGCTCAATTTCTGGCCGTGCGGTTATTAAAGCTTGATCAAGTCAAATAGTGAGGAGAGTCCGTCGTTGCCGGACTTGGTTTCGTGCTACAATGAGTACACCGTAAGAAAAGTCCTTTTAATTTTGGTTGGGTTGTTAATAATCCCTCAATATAATACGAATGCTGCTACCTATATGTAAAATGAAATATTGTAAGACTTCAGGCGAAACACAGGACTGAAGCGGCTGTCATTCACGAACAACAATCGTGAAGCCGAAAACTTGGTGCTGCGTGTGGTGGAAATTCGACAGCTCGATTTTCTTGAAGGCTTTATGCAGCAAACACAATATTGGCGGCGGAAGTTGTCGTGTTTTTTTCGTTAATTTGATTCGAGAAAAAAATCCTTGTTGTACTTAGTGCACTACCGTGAAACGCATATCAGTCCCATATGAATAGGAAATCAAGCAAAGATGGGACTGATATGCGTTTCACGGCAGTGCAGTGGTTATTAAAACGACAGTATTTTTTCATTGTTTATCAGCCAGGTATAATAATGTTTTACCTCAATTACTGTTAATAGAAGTTTGATAGAAGAAATATTGTAAAGAAATATAATCCATTGTGAACCAAGCTTAAAATGTTCAAAGCGTCACTAGCGCCACATCAAAAGTGGCTGGCTTCAAGAACTAATGCTTTCTTCAGTCCTCTGAGGCGAAACCGATCACAATCAAATCATGGCCGACTCGAGTCTCTATCTCGTAATTACAAACCGCAAATCTCAATAAATTTGCTAGTCTTACTTCAGCGCAACACAACGCGGTTGTTTGTTAATGTCTGGTTTTGATATGTACTTATGAAATCACGAGGTCACAATGTATGCCAGTTGATTGTGAGCAATTCCTCTTTAATACTTAAGAATAGTGTATTTAAAAAAATATCGATAATATAATAACGCTTACAATATGGTTCGAGTGGCTTAGGCACAGACTCTGCCTATTTTTCAATTAAATTCGATGGTTAATTTTGATCAATCAAAACTATTGGCTCACCTGAATGGCGTTGGTTACGTTCCATGCTGCCTGATACTCGTTAATTTTCATGCCTCCTGGTGTTTCTCCTTCGCATCCACCAGCAAATGTACTGTCGGATCCATACGATTGAACGCTTCCCTGTCTGCAAAAAAAAAACAATATATTTTATTCAATTAAATAACGCGATTTTTTCAAAATTGCCCAGAAATTGTACTAATATGGAAAAAGAATGGGCGTTTAACGTATCTACGTAATTATCGAGGTTTTCAACTTTTTCCATTTCCTGTCATCGTAAATTCGTCAGGATCTTCGTATGACTCAAGTGGAGGAATTCAGGGTTGATAACCTGGAAGGAGGATGCGACCAGTGGCTGGATAGTCATGAAGAATAAAGATATAATTTTTGGCACAGAAGTACCTGCACATGGGTCACAAGCTTGGTACCAACCTGTCAAAAAGCGCAAGATTGTATTGAAAGGTTCGAAGCGTTAGGTGTGCTTGGGATCAAGGGGTTCTAAAGCAGTGAGCCAATTTTAAATCGCAAACTTTCTATTGATTGTTGGTGCAGCTCATGGTCGTATACCTGGAAATGACATTGTATATTTTTTAAGTCTCATTGAATTATAATTGTATATTCATTTATTTAATAACTTTACATTCCATTTATCAACAAGACAAGCCTGAAAGCATATCTAGAAATTATGAATTTTACACGAGACGTAATTCATGTTTGTACAATGTCGGGGATTACGTAATAGGTAGTGGTAGTATGAGGCTTATTTTGTTGTTCAGTATTTCAGCATAGCATTTTCCTTAAAATGGCCCTTTTGAACTTCAACTACTTTTCTCATAATGGCTACTATTTTCATAGAAGACGCGAATCAAAAC
This sequence comes from Aedes japonicus, assembly GCA_034211315.2. Classification (NCBI taxonomy): domain Eukaryota; kingdom Metazoa; phylum Arthropoda; class Insecta; order Diptera; family Culicidae; genus Aedes; species Aedes japonicus. The sequence continues at coordinate 25,653 of JASCZW010013387.1, forward strand.
AAATCAAAACTACTCGGGAAAAGTGGATACAAAAAATCAGCTCTTGAGTAATGGATTATAGCAATAAAGGAATAATGATGTTAACGGGAATATC
>JASCZW010013388.1:0-25743 GCA_034211315.2 Aedes japonicus
GCATTGAATCGCTATACAATATTTTATTTTCATCGTATGCATTCATTATTGCTCCTTTTCTGTGCGCAGAAAACATGTTACATACTCAGATCGAAGAAGCTCCTATGAGCCACAAAGAATCAAATGTAATCGTTGAGCAAGAAACCGAAAAAAGCCCTGAAGTTTTCAGGAGTATAGAAGGTTTATAAGATACGGCAATGTTCGACTAGTAAATCAAGAAAATTTCAAAAAAATTAACTAAAAATTCAAAAATTTGCGACCCACCAAATGATGTATGCTTGGTAGGGTATATGATTGGAACCCATTCTTCTGTCTTTTTTTTAATAGAAAATAAACGTGTAATTTTGTACACGAATCCGGATGTATTAGAGGCTGTTCATAAGCCCCGTAGACCCATTTTTGAAAGTCTCAGAGCCTCCCCCCTCCCATTCGTGGACTTTTCCCCATACATTTTCCTGAAATATTGTATAGAACGTGGACTTTTATTAGCTATAAATGTCTGTCTATAGAAGAACTTTGATATGATCGACTGTTGAATTTTTCACACTAGTTCACATAGTAAGACAATCGAGAAAAGATTACTGAGAGTCATTAAAGCAAAAAATCATAAGATGTAATTACGGTTTTTGCTTCTTTTCTTGGCTCATTGTATGATGTGCATGGATTTTTTCACCGAGAAATGGAGCACTATTGGGAGCATATTATTAGAGAGTTCATCATAACGAATTGCATACACATATAGGAAAGAATAAGAATCAAAGTAGGTTGTTTTACCAGCATAGAAGAAACTGCCGTAAATAATTCGAAAAGTCAACAAGACCGAATTAGATGATCTTCTGCTATGTCTGGACCATCTTTGACTCTCCATGCACTTGGAAGAAGCTAAGTTTCTCACTCTTTTTTCAGCATCGCAGTTTCGAGAAACAAGCCATGTGATTTGTTATTTCTGTCTCAGCACACATGTGCTTTCTTCACGTTCCAATGCTTCGCAGTTAGATTGACATTTGTTCAATGAGTCAAGAGTATTGACGAAAAATATTCGACGTTTAAATTTAAATACTCAAACGTACTTACCGGCATCGTGTTCGGCTGGAGGAACATTGGAGTCGGCATTGGCTAACGAAAGGGATACCCACTTCGTTTTCTTCCTAGCTCCCTTCGCCATTGAATGCGATTAATGTATGGAACCTTTACTGATGCCGTTGCTGCTGTAAAATCACTTAGCACAATCTGTTGACTCGTAAGAGCGTTTCAAAACTTTACAGCAGTTTTTTTTCACAAAATGCACACTTACTATGCAATAGTTCTTCTGTTACAATTCAATTCGAAAAAAAAACATTCGCTCTAAATAGAAGTAGGATACTTTTTGATTCCCTCAGCCAAGGGCACGACCAACAAAAACACCTTTCTTAGTGCCACTTAGTCTGTGTAACTATCTTTTCTCTAATTCACACACACGTATGATTATTCAAGCCTCATGCTCGAATGTTTCCTTATTTTAAAAAGCTACATTCCCGTCGTCGTCGTCGTTGCATAATCGTGTCACCACCGCCACTGCCGTCGTCGCTCGTATCAGTATGAGAACTCACGTGCCTCGTGATGCGTTTTTTTACCACGCTTTTCTATATGTAATCGTCACTTTACAGAGCTGAGCACATTGCCAAAAAATTACCTTGTGCACAAATTTTAAATGATGAAAAATTTCCGTTCACTTCCACAACCAGTGAGTAGTTTTCCTCGTACACCGGTAAAGCCTGACGAGAAAATGCGTCCTAGACGACCTAGACGTTGGTATTTCCTTTCTTCCGAACCCTACTGGCCCCTTCCGATACGGCCACAGAATGGTATTTTTGTTTCTTTTCTTCTTTACCTCAATCAGCTGTTATGTAATTCGGAAAATGCAATTGAACTATTCCTACTTTCTCGCTCTCACTATGACTAGCTCGTTGGTATTGGAAAAGGAAAACTTTACCAGAACAATCTCTGATGGTTATATGATAATCAATATGGGCTGGATGCTCTACTTTTAATGTCTTGCTATTGCAAAACAGTCTCGTGTCGATAATCTACACTATTTTTGTTTTATTTATGAACGTTTAACTATGTACTTTTGATTACATTGATCGAGTGCAGTGATTAAATTCGCGTACTCTGCTCGTATCTGGGATGGATGAATTCTTTAGGGTGATGATTAATACAAAACACTTTTCTTCATCTATTGATAGTGCTACAAGGTAGGCACAAGCACAAACACACTATTTCGTAGTTCCGTTCAACCGTTTAGTCGCTCGATCGTTTTGTGCTTCCGGAAAATCGATACACGCTTCAGGAACACTGGGGCACCATTGGTTCTATCCTCTGGGAGCTCATCACCGCCAGAAAACCGATTATACAACACCTTCCTCTGCCTTGCTACGACGTATTGGCCTTAGCGATAGCGCCGACAATATCCCCTTGCTTTGCATGTTCGATACTGAAGTGCTATTTCAGTATTCAACCGCTCTTGGCTGTCTGTTTTTCCGTTTTTCTCACTCTCACCGTCTCCGTAGATTTTCTTACTCTGCTAGTCACACGCTCTCACTCACGTTCCCCGTTTCCCCCACGCTCTCACTCACGTTCACCGGTCGTTGAAAAAGTGGTTTTTGGATGACAAAAGACCGTTGAACCTCCTGTTATCTAACAAACTTCTAAAGCTAACAATTTCTAAACCTTTTTGTAGAATATATATGCTATACGACAATACCTAAATTTTGTTAGAATCCACACAACTCGCTGGTTACTATAGGAATACTCTCACTGAAATGCAATCCCATACACACTATAGTCACTAGATTCATAGTCTGGCGGATACAATGACGGGAGCCAATTTGAACTGTCACTTGGCGGAGCCAATCGAACATATCTCGAGTAATTCATGTTAAGCGCCTAAAAGCCATGTGTATACAATGACTTTCAATATCGATTTCTCTTGAATCTCAAATCACTCTCGTGAAATGAAAGCAGCATTTGGTAGAAGAATGTTAGTTCTGCCATAAGGAGTAGCAGGATATGGTGGGGTTCTCGTAATTCGTGAGAAATCAACATTTAATGTTATTGTTTACAAACGGCTTTTAGGCCCTTAACATAAATTACTCGAGATTTGCTCGATTGGCTCCGCCAACTGACAGTTCAAATTGGCTCCCGTTGTTGTATCCGCCAGACTATGAATCTAGTGACTATAATACACACTAGCGCAAGTTTCGGTGGATTTGTAGGTAATCATTTCGCCATAGCGACTGCATGTGTTATCATCTGTAGCAGCACACTGGTTGGTTTTTTGTTTCGTGATAATGCTCCTCTCTGTCTTTTTATTGCAGAAGAGCGAAACTGGACGTGAGCATGGTGGATTTCCAACACTTTATTATTATGTTGCTCGGTATGATTTATAGATAGTAACATGTAGAGTTGATTCTCACAGGACATCAGCTTTTGAGTAGATTTACTTGACAAGAATACCCACACAATTGCGATAGAGCATTGTTTTCAAGGTCAAGGACATTTCACAAAGAGGACAGCACTTCACAGTGGGGTCGGATCGGCCAAAAATATAATTCAAGCAAAACAATAGATTAGGTCCTAAGTAACATTGAGAGACTCTCTTTGTCGACTTTCTCTTTGGGTTCCTACGGCTATGTAAAAACATGTTCAACTATTTTCAATATACAGTACGGTAGTATAAAGTGTGATTAGTGATCCAATACGTTGAAAATACCAGCAAACCGTTTAATAGACAAGCTTTTAACCAAAGAGAAAGTCGACGAAGAGAATCTCTCAATGTTACTTAGGACCTAATGCATTGTTTTGCTTGAATTATCAACGTTATATTGATTTTATTCATTTTACAATTTCATTTTATCTTTCTGGATATTTCAAGCTTATTGCTATTAATAAGTGGTTCTCAACTCAGTGTTGCAGCACTTCTTCAATTTTAAATTAAAGACTTTCTATGCCAGCTAATGTTAGGCATTACATAGTACGATTGTGTGACATGTACAGTCATTCTTTTTGCCCAGACAGTTGACAAATTTTCCATTAAGAAAAATGCTGAGACCTAACCGGAAATCAAACCTAGACACCTCCAGCGTTGTGTGTTGCATTGTAGCTGCATCTTTACCTGTGAAATTAAAGGATTACTCGTACATTTGGCATGTGCATACCAAACCTTCAAATTAGTGAAGTAAAAAATCAACTGTTAATAAAAGCACATTAAAACTTGCTTCGTTTTTCAATCAATATTTTGGCACCTTATATTCGATTCATGCGACAATGATCTGGACTCCATGAGCTAGATGTTAACGCAGGCACATGCCATGCTACCCGGAACAGAGGACGCAGAGGATAAGGAAGGGTTAGTATGAGGAAGATACTATTTTAAATTATTTACTTTCATTATTATTTTTCATTATTACTATTTATATAATATCAACTATTTTTATTATAAATATCATTTGAGCTTCATCAATCATACATTGGTTTAATAAATTTCAAAATTTAAAATTAACGGGCGAAATTTTAATTTTTCAAAAATAAGGATAGATTGTACAATACAAAATAATTTAGTTTCATTACTTCATTACAAATAATTTAAAACAATTATTACAAAATTAACTAGTATATTACTTGTACGAACATATTAAATTTGAAATAAATTCATTTGGGCATCAGCAATCCTGATGGATATTCTGATCTAAGCTGATCTACTCACTTTGCTTGTCATCTGTTTGTTTAGCATGACATTCTACAGACAGATGTTTGACTTCATCTCATTTAGCTGTGTTAAATATGGCTTTCCTCAAGATATCAAGTAGCAATAACCTAATAGATGTCACCACAGATTTGTTTTTATTGGTAAGGGAAAATGGGTTGCCCGTCAACGTGTCATATTTAATGTAGCTATAAGTTGACTAGGCGGCGCTACTGTACAAGATGATTCTAGAGATATCTAGAGCAAATTTTTGATTGGTCGTTAGTAACATTTTGCCATCATCAAGAAAATCAATGTAGAAATTTTGGAAATTAGTTTCAGTTCCTATTTTTGAACCAAGCCATGATTTTTTAAGCAAATAGGGTAGGGAACGGCTTCAGCACCCCAAAACCCTATTCCAAGCACGGGGTAAACGTTAACCTACAACGCTCATTTTTTGCAGTATGGTGCTCCATGTAGTGAAGCACCATACTGCAAAAAATGAGCGTTGTAGGTTAACGTTTACCCCGTGCTTGTAATAGGGTCTTGGGGTGCTTAAGCCGTTCCCTACCCTATGTAGGGAACCAACAAAGTTAAGCGAGGCTTAGCTTTACATCAATAAAGTTTTCCATTTAGTTGAATTCCATATCGATTAATTCAATAAATCAAGCAAAACAATGCATTAGGTCCTAAGTAACAATGAGAGACTCTCTTGTTGTCGACTTTTTTTTTGGGCTCCTACGGCTATGTAGAAACATGTTCAACTATTTTCAACATACAGTACGGTAGTATAAAGTGTGATAAGGGATTCAATACGTTGAAAACATCACCAAATCGTTTAATAGACAAGCTATTAGCCAAAGAGAAAGTCGATAAAGAGAATCTCTCATTGTTACTTAGGATCTAATGCATTGTTTTGCTTGAAATATTGTTCAATAATACATAGTAGCAATTCGCTGCAATTCATATATGGTCATGTTGTGTATAATTCATATTGAGGAGTACCCAAGCTATCATTCCGTGAAAAAAAATCATTTTAGTTTACATTGTTACTTACTGTTTGCTTTAGAAATGCTGTTTTATTTTATAAGGAAACTTTCGGAACCAATTTCTGAAGAGCTGATACTTGAAGATTTCGCCTGCGAAAATGGTATTGACACCAATCTTGCGTATTTATTTTATCCTACACACTAAAACAAAACATGAATATTACAGGAACCATAATTTTAAAATATGACATAAATCAGAGTGACCCAATTGTTTATTTCTGTTATGTTATGCTTAACTTAATGTACTCAAACACATCTTTGAAGACCGTAAAATCACATGCATTAGCTAACCCAATATAGCATGTTATAAAAAAAAATTATGCCTATTTCCAATAAAAATACAATCGGTTTCTTTTTTTTCCAGTGCTATTTCATTTAAATTACGAGATTATTCGTGTAGACTAAGCTGAACACATCCATTCCACCATGTGGATGCGCATCAGTTTAAACTTCCAGTTTTTGAGTGTCCAGAAATGAAATGTGCCGTGGTTTTCAAATCGTTGACGGCGTTGAGAAACACTTTAACCAGCGCCATATTGAAAAATTCTGTTCCCGTGTGCTGTGCCCCGTATATGGCTGTAGCGTCGATTCCTCTAATTTTAAGTTGATTACAAAACATGTGCAATGGCACATAGAAGCAGGTGTACCAGTATTTTGTCCCTTAAAGTGTCGAACACGGAAACCGTTTTCAACAGTGAACAGCTTGCGGTTACACAACCTATATTGTCATCGTGCAAAGTGGGACGTTTTGATAAGTCAAGCAAAACAATGCATTAGGTCCTAAGTAACATTGAGAGACTCTCTTTGTCGACTTTCTCTTTGGTTAATAGCTTGTCTATTAAACAATTTGCAGGTGTTTGCAACGTATTGGATCACTAATCACACTTTATACTACCATACTGTATGTTGAAAATAGTTGAACATGTTTTTACATAGCCGTAGGAATCCAAAGAGAAAGTCGACAAAGAGAGTCTCTCAATGTTACTTAGGACCTAATGCATTGTTTTGCTTGAAGTGTTGATAACTCGGATGTGATTGAAGAAGAAGAATTTAATTTACACAATGATCAAAAAGAAAATATATGCTTCCAAGAAAATTCACCACCTGATGTAGGCTACGCTTCTATAGAAGCGCTGTTTGGCAGCCTTTTCATCAAGCTCATCTCTCAAAAGCACATTCCGGATGCAGCAGTGCAGAAGATAGTTTTGACATTGCAAAAATTAACAATTGCACAGAAAAAGTGTTTAGAAACAAGGTTTAAGCAAGTTGCCCAAGAGTTGAATTTGACCTCCGAACAAGAAGCTAAAATAGTGCGCACAATTTCTTGTGAAAATATCTTAGATCGACTATTCGGTTCCCAAGGAAAATTTCATTCAGCTCACATGCGTAAAAAGTTATTCCGGGAGTACTTTTCATATGTTTCCTCAGTGCAAACATCTATAGAAAGTGTGACCTGTTTAGTGGAATACCTGTAACTAGAAGTGAGAAGAAAAAATAGTATTTTCCATTTAAATCCAACTACCTTAATTGCTTATCTTGACAGATACGCGTATTTAGTCTACAATGTGCAGACTTCTTCAGTATCGTGTACTAATAACTCCAGTCGAGTTATTAGTACATGACCCCGAAGAAGTCTGCAAAGGTGAAGCAAAGAATTGTGTATTTAACTATGGTGTTCATTTTTAAAGTAGTTAATGGTTTGTTTCTTCGATATTTGTATGATCGAATTGAAAGAGGAAGTGATTTTCATAGATATAATACTAGAAACGCGTTTGAAATAAGAACACCGAATTTCTTGACATGCTTCACAAAACTCATTATATTTTAAAGGAATAAATGTTTTCAATTCGATGCCAAGACACATTAAACTTGCACCAACACTTTTAGAATTTAAAAGACTATGTATTTCACACGTTAAAACTGTATTCTGAGCAGCAAGCGTAAATTTTTTTTTTCAAATATTTATGAAGATTGTACCTGACGATGTTTTATTATTATAAAACGGATTATTTTGTGTATACCATTTCTTGTACATATATCACCGACAAACCGACATGAAACTTAATCTTCACTTTTGATCAAAAATCCATAACGACAAATTCAAATGTGCAGCGATCCCATCTGTCAAAACCTATAGAATTATTTTATCTAGATCAAATAAATGTGTCCAGAACTGCTCAGACATGAACCTTCTTATCAAGTTCCCAGGCGTGTTCGTGGCTTTACTAAACGTTTTCAGCGAACACGAAGATAGATGTCAGCAATATGATTTGAACAGAAATATTAAGAAATTTGCTATTGTCATTCATGTCGGTTTGTCGGTGCATATATGTTGCTTTTTTTTTGTAAAAATGAAGAATGTATCTGACGAAGTTCTTTACAAACGGATTATAATGAGTTGGCTATTTTATTTTTTAAATTTTATTTTTTCACATTTACAATACTACAATACTCACTATTTTGTTCGTCACAGTGATGATGATAGAAATTTGTATAATGTTGTGTTAGTTTAAAAAATAAAAAAATAAAGAAAGTAGTCTACAATGGACTTCTTTTTAAATTCGTTAAAAAAATTGACCTTTGATGCTTTAGATGGTACTATGAAATAGTAGCTGCGGCACTAATTCATAAGAGAAGTTGTTACATAATCTTGATTTTTGCATAGATATACACACTTAGATTATTTTACAGAAATCTGTAGAGTTTTACCGAATTTTCAACAGCTGAACGTTCGGTAATCCGATTTAACAGATTTCGGTGAAGTTTACAGATATTTATAAAAAAATTATCGGATTTCGGTAAAATTTTACCGAAATCCGTAAAATCGGATTACCGAACTTTCAGCTGTTGCGAATTCGGTAAAATTTTACAGATTTATGCAAAAAAATCTGAGTGTGTAAAATTAATCTTTTTCTGTACTTCTCAAGAATTTATTAGTGATATTCACAATAAGAAATTTGCGGAAATTCTATCCCAAAATTTGACAACGGTTGATTTTGGCTCAAACAACACTGGCTAAATTGGCATAGCTTTGAAAACTTTAGCTGTCCTCCCTTAGCTCAGTCGGTAAAAGCGCGGCTACAAAGCATCACCATGCTGGAGGTGGCTGGGTTCGAAAATTTCTTGATTTCCTGGGCATATAGGGTATGTTTACTTACAACACAATCATACTAATGCAAAAATGGTACTTGGCATCGAAAGCTCCTAAATAATGATTGTGGAAATGCATTAAGAACACTAAGTCAAGAGCAAGCAATAAGCAAATTGCGAAAGCAATAAACTTGGAAAGCAAAGTAGAAGAAGAAGCTGCGCGAATGGCTCATAAAATGGCTGCTACTACGTATCTCTGTCTAATTATAGTTCATCCAGCAGAACAGAGATGGAACAGTTTAACCTATAGAATTATTCAACATGTTAGAGAAAACGAACTATCTCTTAGTTTTAATTGATGCACCAGAATGGTATTTGTAAAAATTTGAATATTTTATTATGGCATAAAATTTCTTGTACAGGTTAAACCGTGAATTTCCACCTGGTTAATAACATTTTAATTTTACAGTGATTCGTCCTTTTTCATATATAAGTCGCAATATTTCAAAACACTTATCTAGACAACTTCATCCTAACTAAAGACTATATTGTTAAGAATGTACTATGGCTTTTGACATGACAGAATAGATCATTGCACCGAATGTATTAACCTCACTTTTTGACAGTTCAGGGAGCTTGTTTACAAGGTGTTAGAATTTGAATCGCTCAATCGAAAATTTTCATTGAGCTTTTTCCGGACTCTGCGATAAGATTCGGGAAACGATGTTAAAATAAGCACTAGTGTCTGTTTTCCTGCCGTTTTACTTCAACCGTAATAAATTTAGAGCACAAAATCTCAAACCGATCTCACCGAAAATATTCTAAGTCCACGTAAACAAGCTCCCTGAACTGTCAAAACTGCATTGATGACGCCATCGTGCAATCATCTATACGAAAAGAACAATCTGTCAAAATTTTGCAATTTACATGCTCACACTATCAAATTGCGGTCATCGCCATAGGAACTCCGGATCCAATTTTTAGTTTTTTCAGAACAAGGAAACTATTTCCGTTCAGCATTTGTACAAAATGGATAAAGAAACAGCGGTTTTGCAACGGAAGTTGGAATCTGAACTGAAGAACTACAAAGATGCCCAAAAAGGTCAGTTCTTTTCCGGTATTGATACTTTTGGTCGTAGCTAACGAAATTTGACCTTTTACAGAATTTAATAAGCTAGTTCAACAGCAACAACTTCTGGACGGCCAGTATAATGAAAACAAGAACGTTTTGGAGGAACTTCAGCTTTTGAAACCCGCTAACACGGTAATCTATTGATACCTTTAGCTTTAGGACCCAAAATATTGTCATGTGGGTGAAATTTCTAATAAGTGCCTTTTTATTCGTAGGTGTACAAACTGTACGGTCCGGTATTGGTAAAGCAAGAGCTAGAGGAAAGCAAGCAAAATGTAGCCAAGCGTATCGAGTATATTAACAAGGAGCTGAAAAAGTGCACAGAAAATATCTCCAACCTTGAACAGAAACAAGACAAGTACCGTGCAAATCTGCAAAAATTGCAGCGCCAGTACCAAAGTCAGATTGCTCTGACGAAATCCTAACCGCACATATATGATGCATTCAACCTAAACGATAATTGTGGATCGCATTTCTCACACTTAATCTACATCTATGCTTAAAAATAAGAACTACCAACATTAATTTATAGTATCGATCTAAAATGTTACAAGGTAAACACGAAGGTAATACAATAATAATGTCGCTTCCGTAACAATTGATTACAAAAGTCGTTTGAATGGGGTCATCTGAAATATCGACCAAACAATCTTGTTAAATAGAATAGAGCAACTACAAAGAAAAAAAACTGTCAGGATAAAAAGTTAAGGAAGTATCTAGGAAGTGCACACTAGTCAATGCATGAAAAATTATTCAAAAAAATGCTTGAGCTCTAGCTCTGTCTCTAGCAATTTTTTTACAGTTCGTTCGTCTGTATATATATATTGAATTTTTCTTCCTTCATACAACAAACCGCTTCTAAAAAAAATTCATTTGAATTTTTTAGAAGCATTTTAAAATTTTCGTCCTATACTTTAACATGGGAGCTGCCAGATTTATCATACCAGTAACCCCACACGGTTACTGGCTAAAACCCATTAATGGGTGCAAAAATACGCATTTTTCAACACCACACGTAAATGTCAAACAATGGGTATAATTTGATTTGCCAAAATGGGTAAAAAAATATCCATCGGTGAGAACTTATTAGCAGGAAAAAAATGGGTGAAAAATAGTTATGAAAATTATTTAACTCTCTTCAGTCGTTTGTGCGTTGCGATTCAGTTGAGTCTCGAATCAAGTAAATCCGGTCCGAAATCTGCCAACAAAAGCAATTCCACAAATAAGCTGAGCAAAAGTGGATAGTTGGTCCAGTTGGTATGTAAAAGATTCCTAAATATATGAATAAATAAATTTAAAATAATCAATTTCCAAAACCGCCATTTTCAGATTGTTTGAAAAATGGAAGAGCTTCGAAAGAAACTGGACTTCGAGTCTTACAAAAAACTAGAGAGTAAGTAAATCTAAATTTATTCAGGAAACTATTTGTTAAATTGAATTTTAAATTAAGGTTTCGAATGTCCTGTTGCTGGCTGCAGCTTCGCTGCAGATAACTTCCAGGAACTTCCAGGATTTTACATAATATTAATGCTGTTCAATAAACAATATTTAGAAATATATCGACTATCTAGGACTATTTTTATTTCCAATCAATTTATCTATTCATGATTCAAAAATGGGTGTTTTTTTACCCATTTTGTAAAATAAATTTTTACCCTGATGGGTAAAAATAAACCCGATACTTTGACGGAAGTGGTCGGTACTCACTAATGGGTTATTCGCGTTTACCCATTAAATGAGGAGTGGCGATTATAGCGAAAGTGAGTACTATAGTACCCATTAATGGGTTTTAGCCAGTAACCGTGCATACCATAACACCAACTGTTGGTGTTTTCTTCCATGAGCCTGTGCACGCTGCTATAATTGTTTTGTCTTTTTGACTTTTACTGTGATCCGTGTTTTGTTGTTGTCTCTCACTCTCAGAGGACGCTTGAGTAAAAGTCAATTTTTTATAGCGTGTACAGGCACGGCATGTTTACCACCGACAAACCGACATGAAACTTAATCTTCACTTTTGATCAAAAATCCATAACGACAAATTCAAATGTGCAGCGATCCCATCTGTCAAAACCTATAGAATTATTTTATCTAGATCAAATAAATGTGTCCAGAACTGCTCGAGACATGAACCTTCTTATCAAGTTCCCAGGCGTGTTCGTGGCTTTACTAAACGTTTTCAGCGAACACGAAGATAGATGTCAGCAATATGATTTGAACAGAAATATTAAGAAATTTGCTATTGTCATTCATGTCGGTTTGTCGGTGTGTTTACATCACCGACATACCGACATGAAACTTAATCTTCACTTTTGATCAAAAATCCATAACGACAAATTCAAATGTGCAGCGATCCCATCTGTCAAAACCTATAGAATTATTTTATCTAGATCAAATAAATGTGTCCAGAACTGCTCAGACATGAACCTTCTTATCAAGTTCCCAGGCGTGTTCGTGGCTTTACTAAACGTTTTCAGCGAACACGAAGATAGATGTCAGCAATATGATTTGAACAGAAATATTAAGAAATTTGCTATTGTCATTCATGTCGGTTTGTCGGTGTTTACATGATCACGGAGAATATCGAAAATGCTGAAAAGCATATTCTATATTCCTTTCTACGCTTTATTTCTTTTAAATCACTGTAATGCATAAAAAGTATGTATTGCAAGTTTCACGAATTCCTAGACATTTGTGAAGATTGTGCATGCAGTGTATTTTTTTCGCACTAAGCTTTTTCCAAAAATTTGCATTAACAGTTATGTTTGCATTTAGCGTGCATACCCGAAAAAAAAATCTCATAGATTTACAGTTGAATGTATTGTAACCATACAATAGAGCCAATAGTGTTTACAATTAATAGTATTGTTTATGACAATACGATGAAAATAGGAGTAATTGTTTCCACAATTGAATTTATTGTTAATTGAGGCATCGACAATAGAATAAGGGGGTTGTTATGTATCTTAACTATAGAAAAAATCATTTTTTCCCGAACAAATCTGAGTCAATTACTATTGATTGTATTGTTTTGCAATTGTTAAAAATTCTAGCATATAGGGTGAATAGTAGATCTATTGTAATGACAATATGCATTTTTCATTTATCTAATACGTGAACAATAAGAATCATGGTCGACAATAGACTTAAATGTTATTTTATATTATTGTATTGTAATTGTATAGTTATTTTTATCCGGGTATGTATTTACATGACGTATTTATGATTATAGTTTCAAATCAACATAACAGCAAACAAAATGGCATGAAACAAATTCCGAACCTGCGAATAAAAACGCCGTCTGAAATATCCAGCATCGGAGTCAGGCACCAGTACGTACATGGAAGAGAAATTTTTGATGGACACGGAAAGGGATCCGGAAGAAGAGTATGACGACGATTTGAATCCACTTCCGCTGGACATCAATTACGATGCTGATCTAACCACGGATGATGACACAGAAGACCCAACAACTGCTTCCTACGGCGGGTTTTCTCAACAAAAACAACCGATTGGCAACTATATCTGCTGGCTGTCGGAGTGTGTTCGTCATTTCAAAGGCCATTCTTCCGTTGTCAGGTATTGCCTCGATTTAGAATTGCCAGATCTGATCTTAGCTGTCGTTTTAACATGTCCACCTCGTCCCCCGTAATACCACTTCTATTGTATCGTTACAGCTTAACGCAATGCAACATCAATGCCAGACCAACAGCAACAATATGGCATCGCCAATCAATCTGCTGTTGAAAGCCAACATTAAAGTTATTGTCGTTGTTAAAATGAATAAAAAACTCGGCTCCATTAGGCCTATGGCACTTGAGACTCATAAATAAATGTAGGTAAAACAATTTATCTTAACCAGTCATCAAATTTCAGAACATTAGTTCTATTTTAAGATCTCCGGCATGAGTTTGTAAACAAAATCTTAAAGACAGACCAAACTTTCAAACTGTATTCCCAAATAGAAGAGCGTTTACAATTACACTGTTTGACAATTCATAAAATCTTATTCCGCTACACATCCTGAAAGCCAATCTATTTGTTATCGTCCGTCTCCGTCTGCGTTTAAGGGCATTTCCGTTCCACTTGGCTTTTTCCGGACTCTTCATACTCCTGAGAAGAAATCCACATCTGCTGGAATGTTCCGATGCTTGCCTATCCGCTATGCCGATCCGCCTATCCAAGCTCCGAACCGCCGTTCTACGGAACCATTGGCCGAAATCATTTCCAACCGAGTGTTGGACGGTGCCCGGCGCTGCAGATCTCGATTCAAGCGTTCCGGGAAGTCAGGCAGCAGAGTTTATCCACCGGTAACTAAGACCGATCCATAAGGGATAGGCGCACGTCAGCGTCACACATTCCAACGCTGGTGGAAACCAACTGACCTACTCCCAGCATCGTATGGTCAAATAAGCTTTCAGCCAATTTAAAACGCTGTTTTACATGAACTGGAACAGCGGAAGTGTGAGTACCCCGCTATCCACAACCAAAACAGTGACTCTGCCGTTAGCAAATGCCGCCAAAACAGCATTCTTGACAAGGCAGAAAGCTGGTACACTATAAATCTCGAATATCAGCTCCGTCAGCCTTTCTCAATTATTCCGTACATTCCACGCTGCTTTGGAAAATAATACAGGATGGTACATCGATTCCGACTGGATAACTGCGTACGTGTAATCCAGCACCTTCTCGAAAAGAATTGTCTACCATTCCGTCCTTCATTTAGGTTTGAATTTCCATGTTCGGTCTAGGAACGCTGACGAATGTTGTATCAACGTAGTATTTATTAGCTGAAATATAGTGAAATAAATTAAACCCCGTGTTTTTATAATTTGACTCCAAGCCGAAACTCACTGCTGGTGACACTGTTGTCCGATTTTGTTTCCAAATCCGAGTCCAAATCCGGATGCAGCACCGGAAGGATAATTTGTTGTTGTTCGCCAGTTGCTGAAAGATAATTTGACATTTCGCCGAGCAGTGTGCACGCTAACTCAAACAACTGCAAATGTAAATTTTAGGACAATGTTGAGTGTGATAAAAAAATCACTGTGACAAAAAAATTCTCACACTACTCTTATAAGGTGCAAAAAGCGCAATATTGATTAAATATATTTTATGCATTGCAATTTTAGATAATTATTATTTTTCGTGCATATTGCGTTACCGGCGTTAGAGTCCCTAGAGTCACGCAAAGAGTGAAACCAAATCAACCTATCGGAGCTACCTATAGTATTTTTTCGTAGTTTTATTTTACAGAATGCTTCAAAAAAGACATGCAATCTAAAAATGTATCTATTCGGATTAGTTTTACCAATTTTGCACTCAAGGAGAAACAAATGTTCATATGCATGACAGATTTTATTTTGTATTAAGAAAAAGTAGGAATAGAGAGTACGGATGAATCCATGTGAGAGCTTAAGTGAGGTTAAACATCGAAGTATCTAGAACTAAATTGATAATAACTTTCTGGCTATTTTTAAACTGTATGGAATTGGTCAGTTTAGTCATTATCGACAATTTTCTGCCCTCTTAATCTAGAATTACTTTACTTAAAAAGCTCAAAAAATAGTTATGCAAAAGCGCCATCGACGACGTTTAACCTCACTTTTGCATTACGTACCAAGATTCCTCCACTACAGAGATATTTTTTCTGCATCGACCCAATGTTGATGCCAAATTGTCCATTCTGCACCAAATTCTTGTTGGCCCACAAGGATCCGTCGGTGCTAGAATAAGAAAAAGAATGCAAAAGTTATTGCTTCAAAGATTTGGAAATGAGATTACTATTAATGGAGTGATTAATAAGAAAATTAATTACTTTTTCACTTAGGAAAATATAGCGGCCGCTTTGGCTTCAGTGAAGTAAAATTTATTCAATATTAGGTAAATAATATCGTATAATATTTGAAAGTGAACATTACCGAATTGTCAGTAAAAATTACTGTTTATTATCGTTCAATTTACCGATATTTTGGGTATTGTCAACAATACCTAATTTTAGGTAAAATAAATACCTAATTTTAGGTTTTCTCATCTTAGCGTGTGTATCGAGCATCCCATCTGAATTATACATGCACGCAAAATGAGAACCAATCGAAATAAGTGTTGCATGTTCTTCTTGTCGTGACTCTTTCTAGGGACTCTAACCGGCGTTATATACTTTAGGAGACTTGTGCAAATATAATAGCGAATTAGATTTTGATCCAGTTCCAAACTGGATCGGGTAGCTAAAATGGGTCGGCTTGTTGTATTTTAAACTTCAGTGTGATATGGTTTAATTTGTAAATCGTATCGGATTGAGGTTTGCACTGAAAATAAATTCGGGTATCGCAGGTTGGAACTTATTCCAAACTAGGTTCAAAAACAAATTCTAAATCATTTTCTTTTGTATCCTGAAAGCGCGTGCACTTTGCATTCAATTCACCAATCTGCCTCTGTTTGCATTCGTTGTTTGAAGGCTTCACCCAACTGCAGCGTTTTTTTCGCCGCTGCGGTGAGATTACATGGCTGCTCATGGGAGCGCACAAACCGACGCGATGCGTGTTTTAATCGCGTTGGTTTGTGCACTCCCATTAAGCCGTCATGTAATCTCACCGCGGCGATTTTTTCGCTGCGGCAGCGGCAAAAAAACGGTGCAGTTCGGTGAGGCTTTGAAGATCGCACATCAGAGTTCAGTGAGAAGCAGATTCTTGGGGAAAAAATCCTTTTTGTACATCCGAAGTGCATCTACAAGTGTCCGGGTAGTCTACAAGTTTGGGTGAAGTGGAAATTTTTCAATTAAATTTTTTTATTATTATTAATATCCTTTTTATTATTCATTTAATTTATGAATTGGACGGCATATATTTATATAAATATGCATTGCAATGCATAAATTTGATTTATGCATTAGAATGCATATATTTATACAAATATGCATTACAATGCATATATTTAAAATATGCATTACAATGCATAAATTTGTTAAATGCATTGAAATGAATATATTTGATGTATTCTTATCAATGTATAAACTTTGTTAATTCATTCCAATGACTGGAAAGCTCGAATATGGTTTTAGCATAGAATTTATGCTTTGAAGTATATTTGTTTTTCTCCGTGATTTTGGAAATTCTCGAATACTTTTTCAAATGGACGTAAGGAACATTTTGACGAAAGTGAGAAAATAGACATTGAATTTTTGTTAGGGAATGTGTTTATTCCTATTTGAAAACCGAACTTGTTTAATCCTATTGAATTCCACTGAACGGCTTATTGGTAAAAGATATTACATCACTGTGCTTAAAAAAACATTAGGAGTGGAAATCCAAGTTTCATTCAGAAGACTGCTTTTTAAAATAGCCTGCAATGGAAAAAGATAATATGTCATTTTGATAAGTCAGTATGATAGATGGTATGTTACTTTCGTCAAAATGATTTTGCGAATGACAATGTTCCCAGTATAAAAGGTTAGTCTAACGCTAGTCGAGCACGTGAGACTCCGCCAAATATACTTTGCAATTTTGCTTTCTGTGCACCGGCTTACCGCAATGATAGCACAATACACATTTCTATGACGCACTATTTCCGCCCATTTGTAGCATTTGTTCATCTAAACCGGATCGCTTCGGAAGTTTATTTGCTTCGTTCATCAGCTTTACTTTCATAAGTTCCAGGATGATCTCATCCTCGTTCCGTGCTTCCAAAGCCGTAGTAAGAGGATTAAACGACTCCGGAAGACCCAGCCACCTTGAGGCACTCCTTCATCTTGAATCCGGATTTTTTAGACGTGCATGCTGCTTTTCGATTTCCGACAGGTAGGCCTCCATATTGTCCCCTACCTTGAAGTTCTGGTTCGTGATCTGACGAAGAAGGTTCACTCGTTGCTCTAACGAAGTCTTCTCGTGGTGCCCCGTCAGAGCCGTCCACGTGTTCTTCGACGTCGTCTTGTCACGATTCAGTCCAAAGTGGCTCTCATCCAGCATCACGTGAATCGTTGCCAACGCCTTCTCGTCAACGATCTTTCATGCGTCCGTCATTGGTTCCGGAAGAGTACCTGGATTCACGTGCCTCCAGAGCTGCTCCCTCCGCAGCACGAAATACCATGATTGGTAGTTCAAATTTTTCAACTTGACAATTTTGCCCAATCCATTGCTTCAAGAAAAAAACAGCAAACACTTAACACTTCAATCTTTAATTCAGCAGCTTCCGCCTGGGCTTAAAACCTGTTGGAGGTTTCAGATCAGATTCACAAGAAATTGGTTTTCGGGAGAAAACATCTTGAGACTAAAGTCGAGTTGATGATTGAGCTACTAATGCAAACAGTACATTTCTTCAGCTAGATATTTATTGTACATACATGGTTGCTATTGAAAATACATAGTTATGAAATGATGTTGCGTTTTCACCGGGTAAAACGATTTTACCCATTAATGGGTAAAGAGGCTGTATGTCAGGCTAACGGGTATTTTTACCCATTTTTCAAAATTTTTGTTATTTGGGAAATGGGTATGAAATACCCACTCTTCTTGATTTGTTTTTGGTTGTGGTATTGAATAAAGAGCATGAGAATAAACATAATACATCGCAATAACTGTATTTTTTTTTTGTATTTGTGTACCCGCATAATCACAAACCATTCCTGGACTGTTTCTCTTATTGTTGACGGCCGTTTCCCTTATTGTTACGACATTTACCCTTATAGTTGAAAACTATAAACTAATAATCTTCTTTATAGATTTAACTAGAGTCCCTAATATAGTTTTAACAATATGTCAGATGGTAAAAGGCCAAACAACAATATGCTGAATAGGCGGTTAACTTAGGTTACCATAAAAAATGGCAATTTTCAAGAACAATATTTTTGCTTTACTCTGTGCCAAAAAGTTGGTATATAATCCAGACCGAGTGCAGACAATAAAAAACCTTTCAATGACAATATGGCAAATGCTAACAATATGTGTTAATGTAGAGGATGTATGGTGAAAATGAGATTAAACTATTTGATAACAATAACATAAAATGTGATAATATATCTTACATTCGAAATATAGTTTTGACTATATAGCAAATTGGTTTTCGTTATGTGGGTATTTATTCATAACGATGACCCTTTAGCCTCAGACCTATTACCTCTCAGGCATGCCAAGTTTCGTTCGGGGGTTTCAAATCGGCAAATATTCCGGCGACGTTCAAGTGGTCCGTTGAAGCGGTCATCACATCGTTATCCAGAGAGATTCCTACATTGCCAAACATTTCCTGAAGATTTCCGTGGAATATATCTGATAAGATTTAGATAATTTCGACGTCAACTTGATGAAAGCTTGGATTTTACGCTCTGGAAGTGGCACATACTCGGAAATACGATTCTACTGAAGAAATTGAAGCATTTTATATTATATTATTATATTAAATTATTAACATTCTAATGTATCGTTACAATACATTTAATTGTAAATCTATGAGAATTTATTTTTCAGAAAATGAGATGAAGTCGAAGGTCTGCCTGCGAATAAGATAAGCCACGCAGACGCTTACAAAACTTATGAGTTCATGCTTATGGACAAATTAAATTTCTAGGGTTTTTTTTCATTAGGGCGAATCTAACATTAAGAGATTCTCTCCGGTTTTGCTCTCTTCCATTTGTTACAGTACACAGTACAGTACGTACCATTATAAAACTTTCGCGGGATTCTTTGGAACATATCGAAACACAACAGTAAGAGACGAATTTGATAGTAAATTTTACCATTATTGGGGGTAAGGATGACTATTGCAGTATAGTGATTTTAAACCGACTATGACCATGGTCAAAACAACCATTAAAAATAGTTGATCCAACATTTCCCATAATGTCAGAATAGTCCTTGTTACCATGATCATAGTCAAAAATGCCACGAACGTGGTGAATTCCACTATTTTCATGGTTATTGTACCCATTACATGCCATAGTCATCCTGACCATGATTTAATTGTCGGTATAACGATAGAATTTTTCTCAGAGTAGAATGAAAAACGTAAAGGTGATTGGAATATGAATGAAAGAGAAAGTAATCAAAGAGAGTCTCTCAGTGTTAAATTCGTCCTAATGGAAAAACAAACCCTAGATTTATTTAGATAACATAATTGTATGGGCTTGGCAGCTGAATCGGTGCACATTAAATGTGAATCAAGAGATTCTCGAGAGAGACTCTCTTCGCCGACATTCTTTTGCATTCCTACGGCTATGTTAAAAACAAGTATTTTCAACAGTACGGAAATATAAAGTTTAATAAGGATTCAATACGTCAATAACACCAGCAATTCTTTTAAAAGACAAACTATTAGCGAAAAAGAAAGTCGACGAAGAGAACCTCTCATTGTAACTTAGAACCTAATGCATTCTTCAGCTTGACTTTTCCATCCATGGCAACCTTCTGTAGTAAGTGAACCACTGTATCAACATATTTGCCTGCATGTGTCAGTCATCAGGTGATAACAGGTTTTGTTTATCAGTCCATGTTCGCGCACTTCAATCATCAGTGCCCCAATTTTTTCACGATAACGTTCTGTCGAGCCATTGATAGCCGTACTTATGCTCTGTAAGGCTCACTCCTGCTGTAATGGAAGTTAATCCACTTAGCATCATTCTGGTAAAATCGGACAGCAAAGGTGACCGACTATTGTTCCGCTACCCGTACAACGTGCCCCAACAATTCCAGGCATGTGTAGTTCCAGCGCGTAAGACGCCCTATTCGATAGTTAACAATGCAGACGATATATTGCAGAATGCACCACCAGCGGCAACGAATATATGTTTCGGTGAGTACAACAATAAATTATAATTACGACGAAAGTTTCAAAGTGGAAAATTTCCAGATCAACTCTACGGAATATCGGATGATGTCCTCGCAACGCTATTTGCCGTGAAGTCCGAATTGTGCAATCAAAAATTTGAACTTAAAGTAAACGATGTTCGGTTCGTATCGCATCCAACGCTGGTAAAGATGGACAGTGATGATCAGAAGAATTCATCCTATTTTCGAATCAACGTCGTTTTTGCGCTGCATGCTCAAGCTAGCTATTCCGTCGTCAAATGCTACTACGAGCTAAGTAAACGGATAGGTGTTGCGCTGCTGTACGAAGAAAAGCGTGCGAGTTATCTTTCGAATGAAATGAAGATGATGGTTTCATGTATAGATGAAGTGGCAGCAGCAGCACAGGAACATGACCACGCAACAACATCCAGTGGACCATGCGGCAATGTGTTTGATACTATTCTAAAGGATAGTACTTTAGCGCAGTTTATCAAAACGATTTATCAAGATTTGAGTACAACGGGACTGCTCAATGTAACGATGAATCAGTCGGTTACATTGAGCTTCTGTCTTCCGCAAAAAGCTCATCAGTTTCATAAAAAGGAGTTGTCATCGAACCGGAAACAATTGATCGATGTTTGCACGCTCTGAAGCCTTACCATGGAATGCTACTATTGGTAGATCCATCTGAATTGCTGGATTGCGTACCTCCATCCGGCGCCCGCATGCTTCTACAGCTGATCGAAGCCTATAACCCATTGAAAAGTCTACAGAACATGGCTTCCGATGCAGACCTAATGATAGACCATGTCTACCAACTGGTAGGTCATCTGGTGTACTGGGCTAAAGCTACCATTATCTATCCACTTTGCGAGACCAATGTGTACGTCATAGCTCCGGACGCGCAACTTAACATTCACTCGAATCTGTCGGAAAAGTTTTCGACAAAATTCCCGGGCATGTCTCTGTTTGAGGTGATCAGTGACTTTTCCTTACCAACATCGATTGGACATTTGACTACACCGTTACAGCATCCGGCTCGTCAGGGGAGATTGGCTCAAATGGTGTTGTGGATGTTGCAGCACCACCTTTTAATGCAGCTGCACACATACGTTCAATTTATTGCATCGTATGATGATGACGAAGAAGGTTTATCCACCATGAACGGAAACCACAACGATGAATTAAAAAAGATAAAAGAAGAGGAAAAGCGCGTCAAGACCAATGTGTATGTTGTTAGAGTGGTTTGTTGACGCAATTTAGGTTTACTAACTAACAATTTATTTTCAGTGGGTGCGGTTCGCTTCCAGCCACCTCTAGTCAACCCCTGGCAGTTCCTACGAATCGTAAACATTCCCTTTCGGAGGACCTATTCCCCGATAGTTTAACTTTGGCTACCTCGAACACCCGACCTTCGTCGGCGAGTCATCGATCCAACATTAGCCATTCAAGCGTTGGCCAAACTGCATCCAGTACGGATAATGACGAAAGTATAGCGTCAATGGATGATGACGACAAGATCAAGCGGCTTCTGTCGGCATTTCCAGAGTGTGACCGGAAGGCGATACTGAAGATTCCAGCGGCTTCCAATCCTGAAGACCTATCACTGATGGTACGGCTATGGCAGGCCGGGTACTTCAAAGGCGAACACCATCTGGAGGAGATCATGTACTTCGAAAACCTAAGGCGATCGCAGTTGCTTCAGTTGGTGGATAAATTTCGAGAAATTCTTGTCATCTATGAAACTGAAGATCCGGCCATCGGCAGCTTATACACGGTACCACAGCAGTGAGGAATTGTTATTCTTATAACACGATAAACTTCGAGCTAAAATTAAGGCTTTGGCAGAAGAAGTAACATCTTGAACATGATAAATAGATAGCAACAATAAAAAATTTATTCGAATTCTCAACTGCCCATATCAGCATATCAAACCCAGGTGGAAAATTTAAACATCAAGGGTAGTGGCGAACCAGCCCAGGAGGCTGAAAGCCACAATAATAAAGAAATAATAAAAAAAAAAAAAAAAAAACATCAAGGTTTTTGTTTGCTTCATTCGCTGTACTGAAATAGATCGATCTAATTCCACCTGCGTTAGTTATGTCTATATGAAGAGTCAAGCAGATATACATGATATACAAAACTGAAGGAAGGCTAGATTTTTGTGTTGTTTTCGACATTATTTAGGCCTCGAAATCAGGCACTCCTTCGAAGGTACAACCAGATCTTTGGATAATTTTCCGGGCCGCCCAGATCCCACACTTGATGCATATATCAAAGCTTCGCTGTTGGACTAACTGAGCCAAAAAACCACCTACAAACGCATCGCCGGCACCGTTTGTGTCTACAATTTGTTCCGTTGGAAGCAAATCAACCGGAAATTCACGAATGGTTCCATCTTGGATTAACAGCACCGGATCACTGCCCTGAGTAATGATCACAATGCGTCCCCGAGCTTCATTTTGCTTCGGAAGCGCAGAAATCTTCAAACCAATTTCCTTCAGATCTTCGGTGCCAAACTTTTGTGCCTCGGCAAAGGCAAGCGTTTCCTAAAATAGCGTGTATGGATTAGATCAAGTACTACTTTCGAACATACGGGTCTTACCGTTTCGTTTCCGAAAATAATATCAATGTATGGAACCACTTGGTCCAAGTTTTCTTTGAAAAATTGCGGAATGAATGGAGCACTCAAGTTCATCATAAATAACCGATTTTTGGAGAGAGCATGCTTCGCCACAGTCAGAATGCTCTCTACACTCACCGTTAGAAAGAAACCGGAAATGTAAAAGTATTCCGCATTTTGTAAAAACTTATCACATTCCGGCATTTTAAGATGATCCACCGTGAAGTTGTTGGCTGAAGCTAGGTTGGCACACAAACTCCGCTGGGTTCCGGTAATCAGCACGGCGCATGTTCCAGTCGGAGTATCCTTGCAGTATTGGTACTGCACATTGACTCCATCTCCAGTGGCTTTTTCTGCGAGAATATCGGAATACTTGTCTTGCCCTACGCATCCGAAGAACACGGCGACCTTCGGCCTCTGAAGAACCCACTGTGCCACGCGGAATGAATTCTGGACGCTTCCACCAGCAATAAATTCAGCGCTAAACTTGTCGACCAGCTCCTTATAGCTACAAGTAACAAATATAAACGAATATTTGTTGGCAAGCTTTGGCAGCCCATTAATCATGCTAGAATATATTTACATTGGCATGTGCTTCTCTTCTGCAAGGATGGCATTGTTTGGCAACATGTCGTACTTGGCAAGGAATTGCTCATCCACAATTGCCGAGATGTCCAGCAACGGGTTGCCGCATCCCAGTAGAAGACCGTCCCTGAAATAATAAAAAAAGCGGAGACAGTTAATCAGTCGCACGAGAGAGATTGTGTTTTTCGCCTAATCCTAATTTCGCTGATGCTTCTCAAATAAAAAAAAAAAGACCTCTTGACCCGGCTGACCACTTATCAGCTTCCTTTCAATCAAGCACCACTTGAAGATTATTTGCAACGAGTGACTATCTTCTTTCCTTCAACTCGTAACACGAAGCTATACCAAAACGAGATCCGTAAAACGGGGCGACTCTGAGCTAATTTTTTCTTCAATACTTAGTACATAAATTATGTAAAATAATTTAGATTTTTGAGTACCTTGTTTAATGCGATTCACTGCAGAGAATATATTGTCTTTTTGAAATATAAAATTTATGGATATTCATATTTGATTTCGTCATTTTTCCAAAGGGGCATTAAAAACATGTTTTGATAAAAACAAACTTCTTCTTATTCCTGTCCAGGAATGATAATAAGAGGTTTCCAACATATCGTGTATCAAACAGGTGAGAGGTTGGGGACTTTTCAAATTATTAGTACAACTGAGGAGGCTATTTTCGCATAATGAATTTTAGAACGAAGTAAGCACATGTGCTTAACTGACTAATACTTTCTTTAAAAAAAAGGAATAACAAAATTGTTTAAATTAACTTAGGATTTATATTCAACACAAATTTTATTATTTGACATGTGCATACTCTTTTTATTTTTTTTATTCAAACATGCTCGGAACATCAACGATTTCTACCACTATAAAATAGCTACACAACTTTCTTATTATGCTGTTACGTTACCCAATGCGTGAGGCTGACGAGTAAGTCTCTCTAAGCAGCATGGGTTTGTACCGCAAACAGTATCCGTTTGATTTCTACTGCTATTGAAATGAACCTTTGTTCAATTTTCATACTACCGTACTCTAACGAAACTATCAATACTTCACGTTTCTCTCTAGTTAATAAATCTCCACTCCTATAGCCGCATGGTGATATGAAATTCTTTCAAAACTTTGTGATCTACATGTTTCAAGCATTCCGACAAATTCACTCCACTTCACGGTACAACACTGTTCAAGGTGTTGAAGATAAATATACATTCACATCAACGGGGTCATGAAATGATCTTCCTCGGCCTTACCTCAGATTTGCCATCGTATCCAGATATCTCGTGTAGAGTATTCAAGTTCGCACTCAAGGCACAGGTTCTGCGCTGTCCAGGATTCACACTCCGCGTGGTGCTGTAGGGCGACTGGTTCGCTGATTACTAGCAACTACTGGCGAAGCAAAATATAGGACTAGATCACGACCGCGACGAACTACCACACCACACTGCTGAGAAAAACCGAAAACCGCGAAGAAAATCCCACACGCACACGTGAAGTTATTTGTCAAAACAATATCATCCCAGTTCAACCGTAGCTGTCAAGTAAAAAGGTCAATGCTGTTTTCCTGTGTTAGCTCATTTGCATACTGGCTGAAGCTCTTAGATAGATCTGATTTATCGATGACTAAAGTGGCCGGAAACTTTGTAAGTTCCGCCAAAATTATATGTTTTGATAAACCGTGATTGACGGATCCGCGTTCGGCTATCAAAATCCCGATATCTATTCTATTGGGATGGGAAGTGTCACTTGTTTGACATTCAAGCTCA